>ML733549.1:0-51710 GCA_009176405.1 Aspergillus novoparasiticus | reverse complement strand
CTAAGGCTGGTTCAGAACTGCAAAGGGAGCTGGGGTGTATGCGGGTGGAGCAGGGGTTAGGAGGCCCGGGGGTTCTGTATGTCCTACGGGCCGATTCTGCATCGGCTCCGTGACAATATCAAAAACACTCTTTATATACCTATATAATCGATATTTTTAATCCAAATTTAATATATTTAAAATAAAGATATCGTTCTACTTCTAATAGTGCTGATTATAAACTTTAATTAGAATTTAAATTAATAAAGAATTGGCTGGGTTATAAGGATTTGAAATGTCTATTTCTCGAAAAGTGAAAAAAGGTGCCAAGACCTGAAGAACATTTTGCATACGCTAAATTGGTGACCGCATTCATAAACTAATTACTCTTTTAAATTAATCCAACACACACTCTATATATTAAGAACTTGATACTGCTTGTGGTGTTGCCACTCGCTCCTATTCTGAGTATTTGTAGTGGGGCTGCTTTATATATAGATACATATAAGTCAATCGATTGCTTAGAGAGATAGTATGTGGATACCATCATTATCAGTAAAAGGGGTCATTTTGAGGTATTACTATCAATTAAACTACTATAACTAGTAACTACAATATCGAATGAGCAATGTTTGTGCAAGGTCATCATCATTATTAGCTATATAATAATTTATAATTACATGATCACCCGTGTAAGAAAATCAAAGCACCATAAAAGCATTGAATAGAAACCATTTGCTAATACACGGGTTTTTGTAAGACACCTAGATAACTAAGTAAATGGAAGTCCATGGGTATGCGCTATTTGATAGGTCTAGGACTTGCGAGACATTCTCGCGAGTGCTGCAGTCTGCCAGTCTTTTGGCAATCCTTGCTGTCACATAACCCCTACCTAGATTAGGTGTGGGTTGCACTAGAATGGTGTTATTTCTTTGTCACTGGACGAGGGCACTCAGAGTATCTAGACCTGAATCTTACCATGCCATTTTATCATCTCACATCAGCACAGCCGCTGGCTTTCACCGCTAGATGTGCAAATATAGAAATATGTGAAACTACCCACTTAATCCTCATTTCAGAGATTTACCACATTGGCTGCATATTCTATATACAAGCTATTGATATCTACACATCCCAACTGTGCCTTATCTTATGGCAAGACCAGTAGCTAACTATCATCACCCAGTTGTTACAAAACTACACATCAGCATCATTGAAGTTGGGGTCTATTTGGTCACTAGATGGCCACCAGTGGTCGTCCTCCAAGATTCCCTCAAATCCCTCTAGTGGATGCCCAAGTCCAGAGTAGCTCTCTGTGCCTTGAGTAGTGGGAAAGGCCAAGTTTCCCTTTGGCGGTGTCGCACACTCCGTATCACTATCACCCGTAAGATCTATGACTTCGACGTTTGCATTTTTAGTGATGACATGTTTCGATTCTGCAGCTAGTCGCTTGGGCTTGACCGGCGCTGCCCAGAAACCATCATCACTGCATAAATCGACAAGAACGTCCCTACTTTTCGCATAATGACCAGGTTCCAGTCTCTTCCTTTTATTCACATGCTGCCCGTTGCGGATCTGAGCAAGCTGTCTCTGGCATTCAATTTCTCTCCGCAGTTGATCATTTAAACCAGGTCGGAGGACAGGAGGAATACCGTCCAGCTGCCTTAACTGCCATTCCTCCTTCAACTTTGTCTGTCCGAGTTGATGCACAGGGGTATTATCTGGACGGGCCCATGCCGCGTAAGGCCCATTGTAACGAGGGCCTTGGCCCACACCGTAAATAGGATGGCGCGAAAGATGACCATTTAAGATGGCCTTACGGGAAGCCATGATGCCCGACTCAGAGTCGGGGTCTTGCCCTTTAAATGGCACTTGGGAAGCGCGCTTAAATTTAAAAGACAAGGTCTCATCGGCAAAAGTGTTGGGGGATAAGAGATGAAGACCCCCGGCAGCATCGCCGATCAACAGGTTGGATCTATCCGGCGAGAAAGCCCCAGACATGATCTCCTCTCCAAAAGAAGCAACATCTTGAATAAGAGCGTCATCAGGAGACCTCAATACATCCCAGGTTTTCAAGATACCATCTGATGCCCCGGTATAGAATTGGGTTACCGAGATCCCCCACAATGCCAACCTTACCCCAACATCTGCTTGTTCTCTAGGAAGGGTTTCATCTATCTGATTGAGCGGCTCGGCATGCTGAAGCTTGTGCAGTACAGTGTCCGGGTTCCGCGTGTCCCACACATAGGTGATCCCGTCAGTGCAGCTGGCAGTCACATAGTTCGAATTGCCTGGGCAGAAAGTCACGTCGTTTATGTCCAAAGCAGGGCACTCAAGTTCCATGGTGCACATTTTGGAGATGAGTGGCGAATATAGACGGACCACAGACCTGGTGTTTTTGGAAGTCAAGAGAGTTGTACCACCTCCTCTTGCGGAGCTTGCTGTAGCAAATAATGGAAGAGACGGGTGCCACTTTACATCAAAGATATTTTGTGAATTTGGGCTTAATTGTATTGGAGTGGATGATGCTTCGGCTATATGCCAAGCTGCAAGAAGACCATTATGGGTTACACCATCGCCCTTTTCAGACATTCCAGCAATTAGTATCTCTCTCGTTATTGGGATGGTACCCCAAGCCAGAGACGTTGGTATAAGGCCAATTTCTCTTTTAGAGCGCTGCCGAGGCAAGTCCAGGACATTGTACGTTGATTCATCTAGTTTCCAGAAACCGACAGACTGGGTCCCTGTCGCTAGCACATTCTTTGAGAAGTTAGATGGAGCCATAACTTGGACTTTGGAGTCGTGCTCAAGTGTCTTGTAGCATGATGCCCTGTGATTAGGGAATCTCCAAAGTTTGACAGTCTTGTCATAACTAGCAGTATAGAGTGTATCATCGAACCATTGGCACGCTGTTACACTCATAAACAGACGATGATCATTCATAGTTCCCCTTGAAAACCCCGGCGGACGAGGGCTCCAATGGTCTGGCAATTCCTCCAGACTATCAGTGGTCAAATCTCCGAGAATCAGATTATTCCCTCGGTTGTATTCCATGTTATGTTCATCGCATTGAGCTGTAGCACCTGCTGCAAACCTAGTTCCATCAGGAGACCACGCTAGTACTATAATATCATTCGAAGCTCCTTTCCAAGTCCTCGAAACCCCGAGGTTGCTCAAAAAACGAGAGCTGACCTGCCGGTTCACAGCGCAACCTAGCTCACGATCCTGCAAGAGCTTGTTTAGATTGCCAGACGCTTGAGCATTCTTGCGCGTTGCTAAGCTGCCATCCTCCAATTTAACAGCCTTGATGACAGATGGGACGGTTGGGAGATGGCCTCTCTTGGCGTCAGCAATGAATGCTTCTATATCTGCGCATTGGCGCCGCCCCAATGCAAATGCAAATGATAAATAGCCCGACAGCCTGCGCACTTCGTCGACTTTATGGCAGTGTTTATCGCCTGAGGTGGAAGGACCTTCATTCTTTCGTTTCTCTTGGGACTCCAGGAGTCGCATTGTGAGTCGCCTAGCACGTCGTAGCTCTTTTGTGCATGGAGTTGATGCCAATATTTCTAAGAGCAAAGCATTGCTATCGCTCGCTTCTTCGGTCGAGAGTAACCTAGACAATTTCAAAATAGACGAAATCTTCTTGAAGGACTTAGTGTGCATATTATAAGTGGATGTGACTTGTATAAGTTGATCGGTAAGAGCAGTGTCTGGAGCAAAACGCCAATGACATCCACTAAATGACAGCAAGTTTAGCACTGCGGTCATTTCCTTCAGATCAAAATCAAAATGGAGGATGTTGTCTGACGCCAGGTCCTCTCCTCTTAGTCCCTTAGCATAGTCGGCTGGGTTACGTTCTGGGCGATAACGTGCATGCCCGACACTTCTAAAGTCATCTAACGTTTTCAAGGGTGCCTTGAGTATTTGTACTCTAGATGTAGAGTATATAACAGAGTATTGCGTATGACCGACGAGCTGGCTATCTCGGTAGCAAGGAGGCGTTGAGAGATCACATGAACGGGAACGGTCGTGACGCTGTTGTGGCTGGTCTGAATTGGCCAATACATCGACATCCTCATCACCGGAACATTCATCTTCAGACTCATAATTAAACAGATTGAGTTTCTTGTAGTAATTGAGAGGGCCGGTTTTTGATCGTGCGGAACGTCTCGTTCTTGGTGCCTTGTCATTGTTTCGGGCAGAGGATTTCTTGTCGCTTAACAAGTGTGGTGAGTACGTTGTCTGCCGAACATGATTGGAATTATTTGATTGTTTCCTTTTTGTTGTAGGTAACACGGGGTCTGTTTCGCTATCGTTCCCTGGACTTTTGGATAAGTTCCCTAACCCAGGGGTTACCCGTGAGCTTCTTAGACGAGGGTGATGTGCCGAGTGCCGTCGTCGAGCTGACGGGACAGTGCGTTTTTCTGGAACGGACTCAAGTGCAGAGTCATCTGAGATAACATATACTACTTGAGGGTCATCGGCCGACTCAGAACTGTGTTCAGTTCTCGAGTCGGAAACCTTCTGCAAATTGGCCCTGTTTCCACTCTGGGAACCTTGAGTTTCATGAGAGGAATGCCTCATAAACTGTGAAAGTAAATTCTGAGCTTCCTCTATTATCGATGGGTCGTCAGATCCGATCTGAACAGAAGTTGGACGACGACTGGCATGAGACCTGAAGTCTCGACTTCTCACATGTTCAGGTGTCTGAGACGTCATCTGGGGTGCGTTCTTGAGTCGAAGACGCTGAATAGCCAAGAATGGGAGTGTTTAAGATATGTAGGAGCCACCTATACTTCAGCATTAGCATATCTAGACCACGGTAATATCGGCGAAGCACTTACGTATACTTCAACAGGAAGTGCATGTGGAACCGTCGTATAGGTTAAATAACTCCGTAGATCGCCTGAAGTTCCATCAGGGAAAGCCACGGTGAGAGCAGACAAGAATGATACTAAGACCCAAAGAAGACGGTGTCAAGAATCTCATAAGCAACAGCCTCCAGAGTAGTCCAGTATATGGAAGGTGATGTTAGATGAACATTCAATCTTGCACATCTAAAATAATTATAGATAAATGTCCATGGCATTACCTAAGGCGGTCGTGCGATCCAACCTTCAGTGAGCTGAACAAAACAAAGGCAAAGTTAAGGAAATCTAGTGACCAGAAGATGCGAAGTTGAGCTCGGTCAATGACCGCAAGTAGATTAGAATTCAGAAACCTCGGAAGTCGAGACATGTAACGGAAATCAAGAAGTAACAGAGCCACTTAACCCAAAGAAAGTAAGAGCTGGAAGACTTCTCTCAAGGTTAGGTGAATTCTGAGGATATCCTTCATCAGTCAGTCATGGTCCCAAGGCTTGGCAACAACGCGTGAACGCGTAGGGTCATAATGTACTCTTTACCCCAAAGAAGAAGGCGGTGATATTCCCTGTCCAGGTTACCTACGTACTAGTACTGGTATTAAATGTACATAGTGTACAGAACTTTCATGTGATGCATTTCTTACCTAACTACGGAGTACTAGTAGTCGACTTTTTGTTCTTATGAAAAGAAAACCAACTTTCCACATACACAAAATGACAGTCGAACATAACTCCCTGTTGCACTCTATCACATCGATACATTCGATAAGCTAGTACTAGTGGGCTGTAACCTATCCAAGTAGCCGATAATAATAACACCATACTCTAAAGTGAAAGAGCAAGCACTTGAGAGCCTGGGACCATTCTTCTCCGGTACCAAAACACCTCCTTGGTAGCATGTCCACAGCTAAGATATCCTCTACTTGGACACCCGGTCCCTCTTTCGGATAGCTACCATTGTATCGTACAAGACATCCTTGAATGCGAACAGGAATGCTGCAGTAATCGCACTCTGTGTCACCTTCGGGCCAATACCTGTACGAACATTAGCTTGAGCCCTATAACATCCTGCCAATTAGGTCGTAGCTTACCTTTATACAATCCCACGTACCCCTCCTCCTTGATGATCCTCTTCAAGCTGCCGTTCAACGTTTCCTTTGGACCGTCCTTGCTAGCCACGTGCATCCGACTTTTGACCGTTATATAAGGGTATGTGATGGATGTGGCTAAGATCTTGCCCAGGGCACCAAGGTAAAACGCATCTTTCGGCGTCATGCGCCTACGACGTTCCACTACGTTCTTCAACTGCTCAAAGATGGTGTACTGTAAGATGGGGTTAATCACCAAGACGAGAGCCGGCAGAACACCAGCAAAAAGGGCCTTAGGCCCCTCCTGCCGGAGCAGGTCCAGGAGTGTGCTAATCGTCGAAGCCTTTGCCTTTTTGGGAGCACCCGGTAATGCCGTTTCGTCTGACTCGGATTTTCGCGCTGTCATCCGAGTATTCACAACCCAGATGGGGTTAGTGATCAGCACCGTTGCACTTCCAGCGATAGCCCCAGCAATCATGGATTCGGCGGTCGTAAGCTTCGTTGAGGCACGACCAGCCTTTGCAGCAGCCTTCTCGAAGGCTGAGCGGGTCCATTCATACCAGTAATAATAGACGAAGTTGGTTACGCTGATGCCAAAAAGCGCTGACTCAAGACCTGAATAAAGTCCACTAACCCCTTCCCGTTGAACGATACGGCGGATGGCATCGGCGGTCGTTGAATGAGCACGTTTAGATTCAACTTGCGCTCTTGTTGAAAGTGTGATCAAGGGGTAGCTATAGATCAATGGGTGTTAGCCGCTGTTGACTCTCGAACCAAAAGCAAAATTGGAGTACGCACGTCAAGACCATGGAGAGGATTCCACCACCAGCACCAGCTAATGCATGCGCTATATTATCACTTTGTTGGGTTGCAGCCGCTGCAACCGCCTTCTTTTGTTCTTCAATCTTTGATTGAGACATGATAGAGGAAGAAATTGTGCGTGCTAGCAGGGTAGCGCGTTAAGGGTGATGTATCCAAAAAGTCGGAAGGTAGTATTTGGAAGTATACGTGTTGATCCAAATCAGTAGGGGGTATGGTTAAATACTAACAACCCTACTGTGAGAAATAGAAGAAGCGAATGTGACTGCCAGCTCGTTTTACTAGCAGAATTGGGATGCTGGCGGAGCGATATATTAACTGAAAAAGAGATGAGGATTTGAATATGTACTGTAGATAGAATTGGGGGACATTAGCCGTTGAGGTGCGAGAATGAATCGGCTTCTTGAATGGAGATAATGGTTTGCATGACGTTTGCCGAATTATGTGCCTCGGCTTATTTAGTCACAGATGCCCTTCCCTTCCCCCTCATATCGGCCGAAATTAGTCTAAGTATATATTAGATTATCGAAAATCAGATGTCCCCTACATCTAAGGAAATAATCACTTACCACACTAGGTACATTAACTAAATATAAGAGAATGTACATCGTGGTGCTCAGACTTCCTATGCATTGCTGCGCATTCCCATTTTTAAAGACTGTCAAGCACTCCCGGTCCCACCCACACCTCTCTTAAATACTTGGACTATAAATGCGAGAGCTAAATCAAGACCGAGGTCCGATTGTTGCATTTAATCCTACAAACCTGTCTGATTAATTTGTCTCTGTACATACACTAGTTGCCAGTGCTCGCCGATTGTCTTACAGCTAAAGAGCGGGCTTCTTTTGCACCCATGCATGTGACATGCTCTTCCCAATGACTATCATATGATCATCTTCTCGGTGCCAGCTGACAGCAACATCAATGATAATCGCCACCTTCATTCACGATGGCTTGAAACCTAAGGTCAAAACGACCAACCCCACCCCCCAAAAAAAAGGACCTTTAGGGTGCCGAAGATATCCCTAAATCTATAACCGAATTTTACTATCTCCTATCTCGATTTATACTGACAACGTGTTGACCGACAAGCTTGAGTTGATAGAGAAGGTTAGAACGACTCTTGTATATAGACGATCCTTATTTATCGTCAGCTGGCCATGTCTTCATCAAATGGAACTTACTAGATGAAGAGTTCTCTTTTTCTTTTCTTTTCTTTTCTTTTCTATTTTTTTAAGAAAAAAAAAACACGCTATCTCCAGAAAATGGCTGGGGATTTTGCTCGCTACTGTGTTATTACCGAATAAGTATGTTCTCCGAACGTTCAGGGTCTTTTCCATTAATTTGTTCCTGACAAAATCGCAAGGAATCCAACCTACTAATAAGATATGGAAGAAACTAGGGAAATGCTGTAAAGGAAATCATAAAACAAGCAGCGTGTAACAAGGGGGAAGGGGCAACAAGGGTACCAGCAATATGAGCACATATAAAGACAATCGCAGGCCGTCTAAAGCGTTGTGTGAAGGATCTGAAATGATTGCCAATAATCATCCCGAGCTTGAAAATAGCAAAAATCTCCGCAGTGTCGTCTGCGCCGTTCCACATTTCAGATAGAACTGTCCAGTGCCAAGGCGCAGTTGGCAAACCCACCTCCCTGCTCCATACAGAGGTGGCTAACGTAGTACTGTGCAACACTTATTGATTCGATTAGCAGCAACCACCTGCGGACCCAGACTGGACACCCTGGCCCTGGCCAACCTGCACAGTCGGCTTGTTGTTGACAGTGGCGGTACCCATACGCTCCTTGATCTGCCTTGCCATTGTCAAGAAGGCTTGCTCGACGTTCGAGGCATTCTTAGCAGAGGTCTCCAGGAATGGTATTCCAAGGCTATCAGCAAACTCCTTTTGAGTTCAAACAATATAACGAATTAGCCTCCGTGCCGACTGCGGAACGGCAGAAGTTGTCCGTTCCAAAGAATAAGGGAAAAGGTAAAGAGAAGAGCATACCTTTGCCACCGTGTACTCCACGACCTTTTTATCTTCCATGTCACTCTTGTTACCAACAAGCAGCTTGTTGACACCCTCAGTGGCATAGCGATCGATCTCCTGGAGCCACTGCTTCACATTGTTGAAGGAATCCATATCAGTAACATCATACACGACACAGATACCATGAGCACCTCGATAGTAAGACGACGTGATGGTGCGGAACCGCTCCTGGCCCGCAGTGTCCCACTGAAGATCCTGTTAGCTACGCAAAATAATTCATCCGTGGTGGCACCTCTCCCTACAATCTGAAGCTTCACTGTCTTGCCATCAAGTTCGATTGTTCGGATTTTCTGTTACCTAGAGGTCAGTACCATTATAAGGGATGTGATTGCCCTCACAACGGTATACGTACGAAATCAACACCAATAGTGGAGATATAGCTCTCTGTGTAGGTGTCGTCTGCAAACCGAAGTAGCAAGCAAGATTTTCCGACACCGGAATCTCCGATAAGAAGGAGCTTGAAGAGATAGTCGTATCTGGGTAGATAGTTAGGATAACAGGAAAGGAGAAGTAGGCCGTTTGTTGGTTTCCGTCAAGGTAGGTACTCTGATTATTGCCCAACAAATCAGCAAAGTTGATAAAATAAGGGGGAATAGAGACGCAGGAAGGTGGACCATTATAATGCACACAGAGTGCAATATCCAAGGCCTCAGGATGTAACAAAATGTGGGCGAATAGAAGACTTACCACTCAGGGTTCATGATGGACGGTGTAGGGGGAACTGTTGACAAATGCAAGGTTCTTCAAGGAGGGGAGACGAAAGAAAAGACGAAAGAAACGGGAGTCGTCTACCAGGCGAAAGATCAAGCGGCGATAGCAGCAGATAGAGAGAAGAGAGAGAGAGAGAGGAAAAGAAGCGTTGCCTGGAAGTGTTAAGTTCGATGAAGTCGGCCGTCGTCTTTTGAAATGGCGGTTGCGAGTGCTGAGTAGTGCAGGTGAGCAGACGAGCCCAGCGTGCAGGTTCCCTTGGTTTGTGACCGTTTCACGTTTCGCCGCGCCCCAGACAGAAGACCCGATTCGGTCTAGTTGCTCCAATCAAATGATAAACTTTCCCCTAAATGATTTGTCTGGATTCTTGCTGTTCCTATTTATACCATGATATTTGGCATGTTGGTTCTTCCACTTTGCTTGGACAACTTCTCCTCCTAGAGTCTTACTTCTGCTTCCACAACTCTAGCTATTGTGTGGTATCGCTATTAAAAACAAGTAAAAGCTGTGCCATTACCACTGATCTTTCACTATTTTTCATTGTTATACCCTCTTGCAAGTTCATACAGATATAGTAACTACATGGGGAACTTAATCCTGGGCATCTTCGACTGGCACTCACTGCCAGGTGCTAGGTGCAAATGGCTGATTTGCATTCCCTTTCTGTACTAGCGCACCCATGTATCGTGTTCTTCCTTTGACTTTTCTAGGTGGCCTCTCAGGGACGGCCAGTCCATTAGGTGAGATAGAGAAAGAAATAGAAACGAAAGACATCATATAGTTTAAAGTATACTAGTTAGGGTGAAAGGAGTAGGCCAGTATGATATAATGATGATATCCTAATTCATCTTCACATGGCAAGTTAACAACAGACCGCTCCACTCGTCGACAATCAGGCATAGCCATGAGCCTGGAGCCATTCCAAAACTGATTTCTCATCTCTTTCCTTATAGCGAGCATTGGTCCTAATGCTATCTGAAACAATAACGAGCGCACGGTCATAGGCACTTGTATCCTTGTTCTGGAAGAACGAAGCAATATCCTCCCCAATGCTTTGGTCTGCGAATTTAGAAAGCCCCATTCGCACAAAGCGCTCAAAGACGACGTTATTTGACGATAGGCGAGCCTCAACGGTACCCCAGTTGTCCTTCATATACTCCCAAAGTAGATGTCGGACTTTTGAGTTCGCAGCCAAGGAGACTGCCCCATTGTGTACGTCTTGGATTGCTACTTTGTCTGAGAATACAAAGTCTAGGTAATCTTGGACTAGTCTTGCATCTTTGGTGCGTCCAAGGGCTGCTAGGCAGATTTCTTTGCCATCAACAGAGTCCGTCTTGAGATACTCTTCTTTGACGGAGTCAAATTCATTGGAACCGCCCTCGGAGACGTTGATGCCGAAGATGACTGAACGCAGATTGGTGTGAATCGCGTTCTTGTCTTGCCCTGCAGCCCAAAGCTCGAAGCGTCTTTTTGCTTCTGTGATAACCCTTTGTTACGATGTTAATAAAGCTAAAAGAAAGTATATTTAGGGGATAAGGCAATGCTTACTTCTCATCACCTGCAAGACCGGCCATTCCGATAAGAAGTTTTCGTAGCTGAATAATAAGATATTCATCGCCTGGTTTGAACTCCCAACCAAGTCTGTGGGCAGCAGGCGATGCCAACCTAAGAGCAAATTCCTTCAGTCCGGCAGCTACAGACTCATTCTGAGAAAATACTGAGCGAAGGTTTGCAAGCGAGGAAGAGATTTGCGACCACACCCTACAAAATTAATTAGCACCATTGCTATAGAACTGGGTAAACATTCTGGAAAGGCACTGGGTACTAACAAATAATTCTGCTCTTCATTGAAGCCTTCAAGAAGGGCCAACAGAGCAGCAGTGCTGCCTTCACCAGACACAGCAAGAGCAGCAGCATCACCAATCAACCCGATCTTGTCTTCGGTGCTCAGTAGTTCTAGAGATTTACCAAGCTTTGCCAACCGGTCAGTCGGATAATTCGTCCGGTAGAATCCAGAAAGATCCTTGTTGATCTTGTAAAACGAATTCTGGCTGACGCCATGAATAGTATCAGTCTTGGCGACGAGAGCACGAGATTTCACGTCCTCCATCTTCGAGCCCGATTTGATTCCGAGCGGAATCCACCAAGTTGTTTCGTCTTCTTCCGGCTTTGCATCACCCGTAGAAAGGAATCGGTTCTGGCGAATGCTAATCTGACTAGGCTCTTCTGCTACTGTTATAACTGGGAAACCGATTTTGCGAATCCATGGGTCCTTCATCATTGTATTAGAAAAGAATATGATATAGCATAATGGTTCTGGCTTGTTCCGAGACTCACCATGAAGCTGTTAACGTCCTGGCCGGATGCTTCGCTGAGCGCAGACCAAAGATCGTTGGTAGTGGCATTACCTAGAGGTCGTATCTAATTAGCAAGCGCCAATCTGCTCCAACATGAGTTACTCACCGTAAGCGTGGGTCTTGAGGTAGTTAGCTACTCCCCGAAGGAAAGTATCACGACCAAGATGATCGCTTAGCATCCGAATCACGGAGCTCCCTTTGAGATAGCTGATATGATCGAAAATCTGGTCGACCTCAAGAGCATTCTTTACAGGTACTTCTATTGGGTGAGATGCGCGTAATGAGTCGAGTTGGAATGCTTGTTGTACACCTTCAGCCTATAGAATGATCAGTTCCTACTAAGATACGTTATATTTACCTCGGGCATTGCGTACGACAAACTGAGACCATATATTCCATTCTACCCACATGCATTAGAACGAGCTGTCCGTGGTGCGCACTGAGAGAAACATACCGGGATAAAAGTGGTCGACAGCCAGCCATCCAACCCAGGTCGCGAAACCTTCGTTCAACCACAGTTCATTCCACCAATCCATAGTTACAAGATTGCCGAACCATTGATGGGCCAATTCTGGTAGGCTTTGTTAGACGACTTGAAACCCAGAGATAAAAGGTACCTTTGAGCATGACTCACCGTGGGCAACAACATACGCAATGCGGTTCTTGTAGCGAGTATCTGACTTGCCCTCATCGAAAAGAACGGCAGTCGTTCGGTATGTTACAAGGCCCCAGTTCTCCATAGCTCCCATGGCCTAGCGGGAAAAAGTAAATTTCTATCCATGCATCCCATTAGGTGCAGTTGCTAAGACTCACGAATTCGTGGACAGCAAGGAGGTCCGCTTTGGGCAAAGGGTATTCAATCTCGAATACTTCCGAGAAATAGTCAACAGTGCGATGAGCACACTCTAAAGCGAATCGGGCTTGCTCCTTGAGGCCCTTCGTCGTGTAGACACGCACAGGTATGCTTTTCCCGTTGTATCTGCGGTGGGTCATTGCCTCGACGTACTCAAAGTCACCAACAGCCCATGCTAGAAGCTGTGGTGGTACTCGAATGGTTAGTCACATGTGGTATTATGACATATAGATACAAACTCACGTAGGTACTCATCACGGGGGTTCTCTCAAAGGAAACAACTTTCAGGCCAGGGCTACTGCCGTCTCTCTCAGATTTGACGGGCATGTTGCTTAGAGCTGTTTGGCCTTTCGGTACTTCGATCTCGAAATCAAAGGTAGCTTTCAGATTCGGTTCGTCAAAACACGGAAAAGCTCTGCGTGCGTCACAGGATTCGAATTGAGTGCTCAGCATATAATGAGAATCACCCTCCCTTGGGGTATCAGGGCTGGGTTTTGCAACAGGCTTGTACTTGGAACGGTAAAAGCCAGCCATAGAATTATTCATTACACCTGCGAAAGCCAGGGATAGAACAACTTCCGATGGCGTAATTTCCTGGGGGAATTTCAAAGTCACTCGCTCTGACTTCTGGTCATAAGTTATCTCAGACGCCTGGGTTATTTTCGTCCCTACAGCAGTCGTGCATTATGTCAGTAATGTGGCTTGATATTAGGGAAGGCCTTTGCAATATGATGCACCCTGACGAACCATCTTCTCCAAAAATTTCAGCTTTCTGGACCTCAATCTCCTTGGAATTCAACACGATTTCCTTGGTGGAGCGGGTGATTTTCGAGTCTATCTTAACGATGCCTTTGTAGCCCCAAGAATCACCCAACTGCAAGTCAAACAAGGAGACCTCATAGTGAAGCGGTTTGGCCCTGTGTATGTGTCAAACATCGTTCTTGAAAGCCCATACAGATAACGAATTTTTCGGCTAAAGCACACAAGAACTACGAATAGACTTACACATCGGGAAGAACCTCTCTATCCTTTGTAGCCATTGCGCGGATTTCAGAGGAGCAGCACCTTACAAACGTTGAGGGAATACCAAGCCTGGTCGGACGACGATGCAAGCAGGAAGGCAGACGAGAAAGAGGGCGGGAACGCGAGGAAGAACTGAAGGAGGGGGAGGGGTGGAGTGAAATTGGTCGGACGGGGCGACGGGGCGGATGACAGATTGTCTGAGCATGGCCCTTGGTCGACGCGACCATGCACCTCTTCCCCCACATCTGGTTTAACCACCTAGAACTTCTAGAGGGGCAAAGTAATCTCTGCTTACGGCTACTTTCGGCCAATAAGCACATATACTATATGCAGAATGAACTAGACAAACTACTAGCGAAATTCTACCGACACAGAGTATGGTTTGAGTAGTAATTTTAACAGACTCAGGGTCAAAGATTTAAAGCAGCCTTGAGAATTAACGAGAGAAAGGAAGATGGAAAAGAAGAAGAAAAAAAAAAAGAGAAAGAGGAAGAGAAAGAGGAAGGAGGAAGGTTCGATTGGGTAAGTGGTTGGGTTCTCTTACCTCTGGCACTGCAGTTTGCTACAATATCCAATAGAAGCTAAGTTTAACCAAGCGGAGCTCCGCCGGGAGCTTGGACCCTTTTCCGACAATACGGATTTATCAAACTAATTCCAAACTACGGGCTGTTCCGAAACGACTCTTAGCACCATCTTTCCCCGAGTAATTAATCCTCCGTATTCAATACATTAAGCTCATGGGTGATTCCGATGAAGAGTACATCGGGGAAGTTTCTGAGGATGAAGATGACAATAACGTTTTTCGAGGATCTCGAAGTGAAGGGTCTACATCCCGTGCAAAAAGGAGGAAACAGCGTGGAGGAGCTGAGTGGGAAGTCTCGAGAACCTGGGAGACATTGGTCGAGGGTGCAGATGGGACGATTAGCTCGACAGTCGAAGGGCTCCTGGAAGCTGGGAAAAGGAAAAGGTAAGCTTGAAGAAGGAAGGCTACCGGAAACTGCAGTCGAGCAAATTAAACTAAAAGCACCTTCATCACAGGCTTCTGAAAGATACAACCCCTTTGCAACGTGGTATTATCCGTCATCTTATCTTGATAATCGATCTATCGCAATCCATGACAGAGAAGGATCTTCGCCCGACAAGATACCTTCTTACGCTACGGTACGCACAGGAGCTTGTGCGGGAGTTCTTCGAGCAGAATCCGATCTCTCAACTTGGTGTGCTTGGGTTAAGGGATGGCCTCGCCATCCGAATAACTGATTTGAGTGGGAACCCCACGGAACATATTAGCGCCATACAAACCCTGAGAGACCAAGATCCGAAAGGTCTCCCAAGTTTGCAGAACGGGGTAGAAATGGCTCGAGGCGCGCTGTTGTGAGTCTTGCCCATGCAGGCGTTATTTGTGTTGAGTATCACCTAGCGCAAACTAACATGTACCTTGACAGACATACACCCAGCCATGGCACTCGAGAGATATTCATCATATTTGGCTCACTTCTTTCGTCTGACCCTGGAGATATTCATCAAACTATAGCCAACCTCATCAATGATAAAGTGCGTGTGGGAATCGTAGGTCTCGCTGCTCAAGTAGCCATCTGCCGTGAGCTCTGCGCAAAAACGAACGGCGGCGATGACACTAGATATGGGGTGGCACTCAATGAGCAACATTTCCGTGAGTTGTTAATGGACGTAACGACACCACCAGCCACATATTCCCAAAAACCGTCTGCAAACTCACTCTTAATGATGGGGTTTCCATCTCGCACTGTTGAAACCTCCGCCTCTCTTTGCGCGTGTCATTCAAAACCTTCCTGTGGAGGATACTTGTGCTCACGTTGTAACAGCAAAGTTTGTGGTCTCCCTGCAGAGTGCCCCTCTTGCGGCCTCACTCTAATTCTGTCCACCCATCTCGCTCGGTCGTACCATCATTTATTTCCCCTGGTAAACTGGGTAGAGGTTCCCTGGAAAAGGGCTTCTCGCAGTTTGGTATGCTTTGCCTGCGGTATATCTTTTCCTCCAGTGCCTCCCAAGGATCAATGGCACATGACGGAAAACCAGGCGAAAGGAATGAGCGTAAGCAGTCGCTATGAATGTACCGTATGCGAGAATCATTTCTGTATCGACTGTGACCTCTTTGCCCACGAAGTCGTGCACAACTGCCCTGGCTGTCAAAGCAAACCTACATTTCCCAAGAAGGCTGACCTTCTGGGGTGTCAGACGGGCCTGGGCTTGGAGATAATGGATACCTCGGCATAGTGTATTTAAGGCGAAATCGCATGTTTGGAGATTTCATCAAACACCCATGATTGATACACTGCATAGCCTGGGGGTTTTTTTTTTTCTTTTTTTTTTGGTGCCTCCCTCCTATGAGGTGTTGACTCGTATATATCTTGGTGTATGTAAGGCCTATTGCATATAATAATTTAATGGATTTTTCACTTGATCAACTTGTATTCTAAGAAGATGGCATCATTATAAAATAAAACTATAAATTCATGAATTTCGCTTATTTGGGGTCGGTACTAAATATTCTAAATGAGGCTTCCCCCACCCAAAGTGATCCTCAATCACCATACCTTTAAGCCTCGGCTAAGCGCAAATCTTATCGCTGTTGAACAGTTAACACCTATGCACCGCAGTTCCCTTCAACAATCAGTAATCATACGTTGAGAGAAGAAGGAAACTGAAAATAGAACAGATAAAAATACTTCTTTGCCTATTTTCTTCGTCTTCGGGGTGGAATCTGACTCTGATCCCTCATGGATACTCCCTCTACCGTCAACAATAACCTCTCAACCCAGCTGCCCGTGGGGACAACACACGTTGCAGCAGACCCCGGGAACTCTATTTCTGCAACTCAGGTCGAAATTGAAGTATATGAAAAACTCAGATACTATCCGTTCCACAAGGATCGCGAGTTTGCAAAAGGCCTTGCGATTATACTCGGTCACCCGGATACCCCTGCAACTGAAACAGAGATCGGCCGCATCGACGACCTTGTCTTACAAGCCAAATGCTTCTATTTTTCAAGGTATGCAAGAAAATAACAAAACAAAAAAAAACAAGCACTGGTATATCCAGTATTCCTAGCTCTTGCATGTGCCAATAGTGAAGCTAACTCACTATCCGTTGATCTGTCAATAGAAAAGAAAAGCTCGCACATCCTGTGAACTTCGCGACCTATAAGGCGTGGTTGCATTCAGACATTTTGTCTGGAAATGAGAACACTGGCACCACGCTGCCTCATTTCAATGCACCAGTGGCTGACACACATATATCAACGGATCATACCAACCAAACATCTACACCTGTTCAGGAACCTACATACCCTTCCTCCTTTGCCCATATCGTGGAGCTTATCACGACTGGCCAACCAGTCCCTGGTATTCAGCAGATACCAGACACCATATTAACGGGCCATGACACACCAAGCACCAAGCCGAGGAGGCGGAAGCCTTGGGAAAAGGACGAAGTTAGTAAAACTTCTCAGACCTAGACTCGACTGGGGCGGCATGAAAGTCTGGGGCATGAGAACCGCTACCACCAACTTAGGGCCCTTATTATTTTAGCGAGATGTAAGCGACCTCAGCGATCTAGAAGTAGCTATCTTTAATCAAACTTATATCACGAGGTCTTGGTCAGTGATTGTAGACTATTCTGGGTTTGAAAGAATAGCATAACACTAGGGATTAATGAGTGACCAGACATGGCACACAAAAGGTGAGTCTCCACAAGTAATGTTGCTTGCTTCTGTAAACCAAATCTCCCGCACAATAACCCAGCCTTGTATTTTTTTTTTCCTTCTTTTTTTCTGATACATTGTAGCCATTTCATGAAAATACGTTGTTCTTTCGTGAAGCTGAAACACAGAAAAGGGTCTCAACTTTAAATACATGGAGCATGGAGTGCAGAACTTTGTGAGGACCGCTCATTATCAGTCAGTCCTGTGTAGATACTGCCTGCACAATATGATCAAAGCGCCGCGAAACCCTAGTCCAGAGCGCCGTAGAATACTAAGTTGAATACTATATTGTATCAGCCGTATACCTGTACATAGAGCACCACAGACCCAGCTTTTATTAACCCCGAGGCTTAAGTTACGGGCAATTGAACCATTGTTTGCAAAGGTTTTTGCTGTCGACCTTAGCGGAATGGCGGGTAGTTAGGGTTCCATTGGCTTCCGCGATTAAATCGGCCTCCATTCTGACCTGAGATTTGGTACCTATCATCATTGAAGTTCGTGAAACGACCGACCTGCATGCCAGCACCTGGTCCAGGGCGTGTAATATGAGATGGGTTGCAGCAGAGCATGGCCACACGAGAACCAAATTTAGACCCACGCAAAGAAACCATATGTTTCCTTTAAGGGTGAATTAGAGCTGTTGTTATAAACTAGACAACTAAACATACCTGATATGACTCGCAACTTGCTCACGTTGATGAAGCGCGGCGTTCATAAGGATCCACTGAATGAGATAGTTCCCATACTGGTCCCCAGCAACTATCTATCGTTTAGGACCAACCCCTGAGCGAGCTTGGAGTTTCGCGACTTACTATCAATCAATGGCATTCTTGGCCGATCAGTACGACCAGTACACACTTGAGTAAGGTAGCGGTCTAGGAACTCAGAGCCACCGATCTTTAAACATTTTTCCACTATCTTAGAGGCAAATTGATCCATGCTATAGTCAACAGACCACAGGAGGATATGCTCAATCGCACGATTCTTGTCATGAGGTGCGCCATGCTCGCAAATGTGTTGAATGCACCAGTTCCCAAACTGGCCGTGAGCAAGTAGGTCGATCTTGGTTAGCACTTCTTCTATGGCCGGACGCTAAGGCCTCGTCAGCATGCTCTGCCCGGGTATACCCAAAGTCCCCTTCCTTCCTTCTCCGTGAGTGTTATGTCGGCTGTGTGTTGGCTGTCTTCTCGGTCTATGGGATCTGCTCGCTCAGAATAGCAGTGGGATAAACTCTTACTTTTTCATCCTCCACACAATTCTCAAAGATGTTCTGTACCACCAAGCTTCCCGTCTCCCCTAAAGCGACTTCATGCCACATCCCGCGCAATGCTTCGTTAACCTTGGCCATAATCTGCGGAGGTTCACCACTCCATCGTAACTCGAAAAGTTTCTGCCAGACGTGACAAGCATACCGATGGATCACTGTTTCTGGAATTTTGCGTAAAAGTTCATGGACCATAACAGCTTTATGCTCTTCAGGGACACAGTCGAATGCCTTTTGGATTACATGGCAGCCAAAGGGATCCATGCTAAGGCTCAATGTATTACCTTTTATTGCATTTGCAATGGCAACTATTTGTTCAGATGTGCCGTGCTCAAAACAGCGCTGAACCAGAAAGTTGCCAAAACGATTGATCATTAAGGGATATGCTTGATGCGCTATGGCCTCTATAATTTCATATTTCTGCTCAACTGTCCCAACTTTGAGTTTCTGCTGTAGGAAAATTGAAGCTTGTTGATCGTTGTTGAAAACAATTTTATCAACAATATACCTCCAATCACAAGAGACGTTTTTGTCGAGGAGCCTGCGGTAATTAAGTGGTTCGAGAGGCGAAATGTACGTATGAGTAGAGCCCACACCAACCTACAAGCGTGAGCGTGTGCTAAGAATACAAGATTAGGTACTCCTCACGGCTGAAGATGTCCATGGTAGTGCAGTCACGCCGGAAGAAGTAAACTCAGAGGCTGTGGGGGAGAGGGGAGTCCCAACTGGTTGTTGATGATAATAAGGCGGTATAGGATACAATCCGATTTGTTGATATGTGCTGCTTTGCCGGTTCGCAGGTGATCTAGGCGCCTGAATACTCGGAGAGCTGGCAGCGAATGTTCCCCAAGGAGAGTGCTGAGTTGGAAAACAAGACCCACCGCGATTGGCTTGTGTGATAGACCGGCGTGGCCCGACGCCTGAGCCTGAAGCATACCTACTTTGCTCGCTGGCAAGGCGTGCGTCAAAACTGCAGGCTCCAGTCAACGGTCCAGATAACACACGATGAGACTGAGACGAAGTGTTTGCAGAAACACCGGTATCTGGAAGCGGGTCCCCCCAAGGCCTGCTCAAATTTTGGCTATAGAAATTATTAGGCATTGATATTGGCTCGCCGTAAGCTTTATCAGTAATTAGGTTAGGCATATTCATGTTAAGCCTCTGCTGAATTGGGGGGATCCAGAATCCTCGCGACCGACTGTATGCTCCCGAGGAAAGCGCGTCAGAAATGTCTGATTGAGAGTCATCTGGGCCACTCCATCCATCCTGAAGCTGACTGAAAGTTGGATTTGAAGCGTTGAAGGCATCTTGTAAATCACTAATCGTCTGCTCCGTGACCTCCCGGACATTAAAATCAACTTCAGAAGGAGGACCAAGGGCTTGGTCCAGTGTGTGTTTGATTACGCGAGTCTGTGCAAGCTCTTGTTCTTGAAGTGCAATTCTTGAGTTTGCAGCAAGTAGTTCCTGCTTTAGGCGAAGAACTTCAGATGTGTCGGCGTTTGTGGCATCCGGGAGGGCTAGATCTTGGGCAAGAGACTGGACTGGCCTCGAGGTCATTTTAGCAGATTTATTGGTTCCATCATGTGCTTCTAAGCCCTCATTGCTGCTATAAAAGGGACGCCTCTGGCTACCAAGCAAGCTTTGCTGCTCGGAGAGCCTTGTAAGGATCCCTTGGTTCGTGGAGAGCTTGATACCTGATGGTTGAGGCATTGGGGAGAGTCTAGCCAGTAGTTTTCCCATCTCAGAGTTACCGACTGGAGAGATGGATTTTGGATGCTCCAACTTCTGCTTCTGGGATTGTGAGACATTTTGACCTTCATTTAGTTGTTTTCTTTTCCTTGGAAGAAACCTGACCTTGTTCGATGGGATATCATTGAATTCACCAACCGAGGGTTGAAAGTTTCCAAGCTTGGAGGATATCAGAGGATCTGGGGTGCTATTAGAAGCGTTCATGTGCTTATGGCTCTAGCGTGAAACGTAGTTGTTAATGAATGGTTGCACCCTTACCGTCCGCGGTACTTACCGATGCTTTACGTCCAAACGAGGATGCTTGTCCATCGTTGGAGAGTAACTTAGTCTCGGAGAGTCTGCGGCCGGTTGTAGGAGACCCGGTGGACAGCAGAGACATATCTGCCTAGGTAGTCGATGGAAGCCTTTATAAAGAAACAACAATATAACCACGATCACGCTGTTGGCCAGAAACGACACTGTGAAATCCAAGTTCTTCTCACATGTAACGGCAAACTGGGATTGGAGCAAATGCTTAAAAGGTGACAGTAAGTGAAGAGATAGACTTTATCTTTGGTGAAGAAAGAGACGCGAGATAGATGGGAAGAGACAAGATCAGTGGAAAGATTGGTACATGGACGTTAAAAAAAAAAAAAAAAAAAAAAAAAAAAAAAAAAAAAAAAAAAAAAACAGATCATTGATGTATGGTATTGGGAAGTAACGATGGGGACTACGTGGAAGAGTTCACTAGCCTCTAGGGAAGTGGGAGGAAGTACTAATCCATGGAGAACACCTCACATAAGAGTCAGTAGTACTAGTAGGATGACCAAAAAGGGAACAGGAAGACTACCGTTTGAAAGGATACCTTATGGCTGTTTACGACCCGTCCAGTATACCTCAGAGCTTCCTAGTGATACTCGTCCGCATCTGCATAGCAAGATCGCTGACATAAACTAATCTACCATAGCAGCTGCACTGATACTAGGTATGATGTCGCCTGCTCCAGGCTACAATTATTAGTCTCTTTGATCACCAATACCCGGACATTTTACCCAACAGTCTCTGTCCTTCTTTCTTTATACTTTATATATTGTAATCACAGAGACTTTTCCAGTGAAGGCAATGTCCTGAGCCGAGCTCCCCTGCAGTAGACCAATAAGCCATGATGTAGTACACCGGCCTCGTGGCACGAAATATACTAGTAATGTATATAATTACCAACACTTGCTTCTCTGTTCAAATAGTAATCCACATCAGTATAGCCATTTTGCGATATATGTAGGCCAAACCGATCAATATCATCGACATGTTTCCAAGTCGTACTTTCCGTGGCCCTCAAGACTAACAGCTCCCCAAATGTGAACAACTTTAAGCAAGTAAGTACATTCACAGCAAAACACAAGATTCTGGCTGAGGAAATCCTCCCCGAAACGGCAGAAGTAGTACTGACAGCCCAAGCTTGGTGAGATTAGGTCATTACCAGAGTTTTGGGGAAAGGTTCTATCAGTTGATCCTAGACAGAATTTGCGTAGAATTATAGGGTTGCTTCATGAAGCCATACCGTGCTGGGAAGTGTCCTTTGTTCGTTCGTTCTTTCTTTCGAATGGAGGAGGATCCAAGGGAACACAGAACATGTAACTATATAAGACTCGGGGCACGGATAGGTTGAAGCTTGAGAGAGTAATATTCGGTTAGATTGACAGAGATATACTTAGAATTGGAAGCTGTCTCCAGGTCTTTCACACTATAACAGACGACTACCTAGGATAGGTAGCAGTTACTGTATTGCTCAATCTATCCCATCATTAATGTTCTTTACCGCAATGCTACTCCCAAGGTAAACCATGTCATACCCTCGCCAAAAGAAGAGGAAGAGGAAGAGGAAGAAGAACAAGATAGAGCCTGTAGAACCCCATTTGTGGGAAATTTTTATATCCTTTCAAGTAGGCTACCTTTAGGCCAACAAACCTGTCTCTGGATGGCAGCGGTGAAAGAGGGTTTCTCTCTCTCTCTCTTTCTTTAGAGATACTTCGATGATTAGGAAATAGTAATAAGGTATGATTGTTACTTTAATTGTTATTATATCACGCTCACTTTAGGTATGATTCCCTTAACTTTTCAGTTTAGTATTTAAACTAACTACTTCAGGTAATTCGCCCGCTGAGCCCGCAATCATTCTGGTCATTCTGGCAGTTCCTGGGCCTTGAGCTGGTAGCCCCTAGTATATTTCTAGCGTATCCAAAAAGACTACGGAGTACAGAGTATGAAACTAGACTACGTACTTGTAGTCAAAAATCCAAGGACCAAGAATACTCATCTTTTTATTCCAAGACCTACACTAAATTTCATAGTAATCTACTATGTACAGAAAAAAATATACTCAGCAGTACTAGAGCTATCTACTATTATAGTATATTGGTGGTACTATAAGGAGTACGGAGTAGAGGGTTGAATATTTTGGGAGGGTCCCACGCCGTCAATGGGTGAACTAGGGGCAACTGTGGCAATTTCACCTCCGTACTCCGTACTGCTTCTGAGGGAGAGCGTACGGAGGGTGCATCATCATATTTACGTACTATATATCATAACCTTTAAGAGTCTCTTCTTAGTGGTCTAATCATATCGAGAAGAGTTTCATGATGAAGCTGGCAGAATTTTAGTCAACGGATAAACTCATCAGCCCACTAATGATCTCCAGGAACTCTACCGTAGTATGTCATGGGCGTGTTCATATATATACATATATAATATAAAATTCATGTTGACTGGCTTGCAGCTATAATCCGCCGTGGGTCCTAACTATGTGGTTTTACCGTCCAATACCACCTCAGCCATACGGAGTAGACCTGATCCAAGGTTGACCGTGGAACAGACGCACAATCTCAATATATGGATACATAAATATAGATATACGTATAAATAAATAAGAATATGCCATTGACATTCCTTACATGGCAAATAAATGATATCTAACATGCAGTCAGTTGGTACGTACCAGTCAGGCAATAGTATACGATAATAAGACCCATGTTACATACTAGTAGTATTAACTAGGCCTTCGCCTAGAGACTCAGCTTTAGCCTGTCAGAAGTTTTGAGCCGCCTATGAAAGTAAGTACACATACGGTCCGTAAGTAGTATGACTAACCTTTCCCGAGTATATTGAAATGATAAGGTGTGGTCCCGCACCATGTTCTCCCTTCTTGGTGTTCATTCGTCAGAAAGGATTCGTCATCCAGCAGTACTAGAACCGCAAACGTTACAAGACCGCAGTGGATACTGATACTCCAACACCCCCCCTCGACTTCGTACGGCCTTTCCACCAGCACGGAGAATTCGCCTTGAAAAAGTTATTTGAGAAAGCCTGAGTGACTGGCTTCCTCAACTTCTGTCCATTTTATCTCGGACGTATGTCTGGCCGCTCGACTCTGCCTCAGGCCTGCTTTAAGTCTCAAGGCGAACTACCACAAGGACCTGAAAAACCAGTTACAAAGTGATTAGGAATGACTACAGCTATTGTTACCGGTACTGGACGGCGCTCTTCTATACGGCAGTCGGATTTGCAGACCCCAGCAACTGATTTTAATTCACAATCGATGACTACCAGTCCAATAGACAAGTTCCCACAATTCAAGGACGACCTATATGAAATAGCTGCAGGGTCAAGAGAATCCCGTTCAAGTTTTGCGACCAAGTATACACCGAATGATCGCTGGGAACCGCGCAAAGAAAACAATTTCGCTTCGGAGTATACGAATGGGACAATCAGGCATCCAAAGCATAAGCCGAGGAAAAGCATCAGCGAGGCAATCAGTACCATCCGCACGCGTAACGCCAGTGTGAGCGCCAACGCGCAAGAATTGGCCCAAGCCCTCCGGGCGCCAGTGTCATATAAACTGATAGTATGGTGAACCGTTCTTGCGCCTCGTCAGGAATCGTGGCTCACATCTGCTTAGAGTCTTTGCCTCATTTGGTACATGACCTCCGCCCTAACAAACACGTCGTCGAAATCCATCCTGAATGCACTCCCAAAACCAATCACTCTTACGATCGTGCAATTTGCGTTTGTATCGATATGGTGCTTACTGCTGTCATATCTCTCGAAGATACTACCATGGCTCAGGAATAGTATACCGGCCCTCAAAAACGGTATCCGTTACCCCTCGCGCGATGTTATAATGACTGCGTTGCCTCTCGCAGTGTTTCAGCTAGCAGGCCACATACTAAGTTCCATGGCTACTTCCCAAATACCGGTCTCGCTGGTTCATACAATCAAGGGACTATCTCCTTTGTTTACAGTCTTAGCATACCGCGTGTTCTTTCGCATCCGATATGCCAGTGCTACATACCTATCTCTTGTTCCCTTGACTTTAGGTGTTATGCTTGCTTGTTCCACTGGGTTTTCCACCAACTTCTTTGGAATAATTTGCGCATTGGTTGCGGCTTTGGTCTTCGTTTCCCAAAACATCTTCTCCAAGAAGCTGTTCAACGAAACAGCGCGCGGAGAATCGGAGACACAGGTGTCTGCTCAACGGAAATTGGACAAGTTAAATTTACTTTGCTATTGCTCCGGGTTGGCCTTCATACTAACGCTACCAATTTGGGTTCTCTGCGAGGGTTACCCATTACTTTCAGATGTATTGCAGGATGGATCCATCTCGCTGTCAGGCAAGGAGAACTCCTTAGATCATGGTGCTCTCTTGTTTGAGTTTGTGTTCAACGGAGTCTCCCATTTTGCGCAAAACATCCTGGCATTCGTTCTGCTATCCATGATATCCCCGGTTTCTTACTCAGTGGCATCTTTGGTGAAGAGAGTATTTGTCATTGTCGTTGCGATAGTATGGTTTGGCAATTCAACCACTGGGATGCAAGCAATTGGCATCGCTCTTACGTTTATTGGATTATATTTATACGATCGCAACAGCCATGATGATCTAGCAGACCAAAAGGCGAACGCGGACCACTTTCGCGCGAAGGAAAATGTACTCCCTCTAAACATTCGGAGTACAACTAAAACATGGGATTCGAACGGCTATGTATTTCCACCGGGGAAGACTAGTGAGCGTCAGTTTCTAGACGAGACACATTCTTTCCCAAACGACCTGAAAAAGGATGATGATAGACCAGGCCGAGTCCGCCCCAGGGGAAGCAGTAATACTAGGGCGTGGCTACCACCTGGCACAAAGCAGGAGACGACTTGGCAGCCAAGTGACTCTTAGATGGCCTCGACCTAGAACTTCATGGTCGTCACTCTGCTCCCTGAAGTGGCCTGGTCTTGTGGTCTAACATACTTCAGTTTGCCGTAAGGCACCTTTTCTGTCTTTCTCTATTTTTGTTTTGGGAGGGTTTAATAATATCTTTGTATTGGTATGAAAGTCTCTTGATAGAAGTAAATGTTCAAAGTCTCAATTTAGTGAACCTTACAATGCTGTATAATTACCCTGTTCGCAACCACTTAAGGCCGCCCAATATCTTTAATCGGTGAAAAAGTTGGCAGATAGCGAAACCAAGGTTGTCCATTAATGACTCCATCACTTATTCTTAAGAAGAGATTTCCTAGAGATCTGAGGTCGTAAGCCCATTATATCAGCCAGTTGAGTGCTTGGATATTAAAAAGTATCTATTAAGCGAAGAGCTAATGCCCGCTCGTTCATCAATATATATACAACAAGAAGTGTCGCCACTGTCAGTAAAGAACTATACCTTCATCAGGTAGTCACATCAATAAAATGAGAATAACCTTAAGGAGCTCCAGCTCAGTGCATTTGTTCTTGGGACATGTAGCAGAGGGGGGAGGGATAGAAGAAAGCCCTACCACCTACAATAATCATGCCCGTGAATGAGTTTGATGTAAGAAAGAGAGAAGAAAAAAGGAGGAAGAAGAGAAAAAAGGAAATAGATAAACACCTCCACGGTGCTCAGATAACGTGACTCAAAGGTGTGGCTCGGATTAAATGATCCGCCGCAAAACCGAGCCAATGCGAGGCGGGCAATTTGCGAGTGACGCCCCGACTGGCAGAATCCGAACAAGCCAAAAGTGCTCTCCAAGAACATCAGCTCTTCAGGCTCTGCATTGGGCGTCTCATCCACCCACCCCTTTTTCCAATTATTTTTCTTTCTCTTCCCTATCCTTAAAATTCCTTGCAGCATGCGGCCGCAGTTGTTTCGTGCGGCCGGCCGGGCTGTCCGGGTCCCAAAAGTCAACTACCTGAGGTCGTTTGCGACGACAACTCCTCGCCTCGCCGAAGTGGAACTCACAATTGGTATGACTTCGTTAATCTTCTAGTTTCGTACCTGTGTTGAAGCTGATTGTTATGGATTTAGATGGCAAAAAGGTATCAGTAGAAGGTGATTTGACCTCAGGCTACGACGTTCTAGCTCTCTCTGCTTACACCTTTCCACAGCCGGGTCAGCTCTTATTCAAGCTTGCGAGAAGGCGGGCGCGACAATTCCAAGGTATGGAGGCGTGCAATGAAAATTATTAAATATTGCTAATAATAATAATCTCAATAGATACTGCTACCACGAGTACGCTCAGCCCTCCCTAGGAAGTCCCGTTCATATCCGCCGCTAACATCCCAACAGAAAGCTTATGATTGCAGGAAATTGTACGTTCTCCTTTAAACGTCCATTTTCAAGATTTTCTAACCTTGCGTTAGGTCGTATGTGTCTAGTTGAAGTTGAACGTGCACCGAAACCAGTGGCGTCGTGCGCTTGGCCCGTCCAGCCGGGAATGAACGTGAAGACCAACTCACCGCTTGTCCACAAGGCGAGGGAGGGCGTTATGGAATTTCTCCTCGCTAATCATCCTCTCGATTGCCCTATCTGTGACCAGGGCGGTGAATGTGATCTTCAGGATCAGTCAATGCGTTATGGTGCCGATCGTGGACGCTTCCATGAGGTTGGTGGCAAGCGAGCGGTGGAAGATAAGAACATTGGACCTTTGGTCAAGACGTCTATGAATAGATGTATTCATTGTACCCGCTGCGTTCGATTCATGAACGATGTTGCTGGTGCTCCGGAACTCGGAACTGCCGGCAGAGGAAACGATATGCAGATCGGCACCTACCTGGAGAAGAACCTCGATTCTGAACTCTCCGGCAATGTCATTGATCTCTGCCCTGTCGGCGCACTTACTTCGAAGCCTTATGCTTTCCGTGCTCGTCCGTGGGAATTGAAACACACCGAATCTATTGATATTCATGATGCTTTGGGCTCCAATATCCGGATAGATAGCAGGGGCATGGAAGTCATGCGGATCATTCCAAGGCTCAACGATGATATCAACGAAGAATGGATCAACGATAAATCGCGGTTTGCGTGTGACGGCTTGAAAACCCAGAGGCTTACGACGCCTCTTATCCGCAGGGAAGGAAAGTTCGTCCCCGCGACATGGGAACAAGCACTGACTGAAATTTCCTCTGCTCGTCAGAAACTCCAGCTCAAGGAAAATGAATTCAAGTCTGTTGCTGGACACCTAGTAGACGCTGAATCGCTTGTTGCCATGAAAGATCTAGCTAACAAGCTTGGTTCTGATAATCTTGCCTTGGATCAGCCGGGTGGCAGCTCACCCATTGCCCACGGTGTTGACGTTCGTTCGAGTTATCTCTTCAACTCTAAGATCTACGGTATCGAAGAGGCGGATGTCATTCTATTGGTCGCTACAAACCCTCGCCACGAAGCCTCGGTCCTTAACGCACGCATCCGCAAACAATATCTGCGCTCTGATCTCGAGATCGGGCTCGTTGGTGAAGAGTTTGAGAGTACCTTCGACTTTGAGCATTTTGGCTCCGATGTGTCCTCTTTAAAAACAACTCTTGCAGGAAAATTCGGTGAAAAGCTTGCCTCCGCCAAACGCCCCATGATCATCGTTGGTAGCGCCGCCGCAGAGCACGCGGACGCCAAAGCGATTTTTGAGACAGTCGGCAGCTTTGTAGAGAAGCATTCGAGTACATTCAACACCCCCGAGTGGCAGGGGTACAATGTTCTTCAGCGCGCTGCATCTCGTGCTGCTGCCTACGAAGTTGGTTTCACTACCCCGTCTCCGGAAGTTGCTCAGACCAAACCCAAGATGGTTTGGCTCCTCGGAGCGGATGAAGTCAGTCAGACTGAGATCCCGAATGATGCTTTTGTCATTTACCAGGGACATCATGGTGATCGTGGTGCTCAACTTGCCGATGTTGTCCTTCCAGGTGCTGCCTTTACAGAGAAGTCCGGCACATATATCAATACTGAGGGACGTGTACAAGTTACTCGTGCAGCCACCTCGTTGCCTGGCGCTGCACGCGATGACTGGAAGATTATCCGTGCTACCAGTGAGTTCCTTGATGTGCCTCTTCCCTATGATGACATTGAAGCACTTCGCGACCGTATGGAAGAGATCAGCCCTGTGATGCGCCGGTACGACGTCGTTGAGCCAACCTCTCTGGGCTCTTTGAGCAAGATTCAATTGGTCGAACAGAACAAGGGCACCCAGCCAACCCTGGCACCTTTCAAGAAGGTTATCGATGACTTCTATTTTACCGACTCCATTTCTCGGAGGTATGTACCCCTACAGTTCGCTTATCCATGTAAATTCTCGTTTCTAATTAAGATACAGCTCGCCAACAATGGCCCGGTGCTCAGCAGCTAAGGCCACAGGAAACCCGGAGACGAACTTTATGGCCGCTGGTGAAATGTCTCCCCAAGCTCTATACGGCTAAGACCTTGCGACTTAAAGCATGATATGCCTAGATTTTTTTCCTTGTTTGTGTATTGTCTAGGCGTTGTCGTTGTAACACCTATACTTCTCTATTTGTGTTTTGTTTCCTTATCGTTGAAACTGTTAGTCATGTTTTGCCACCTCATTCCCAAGATGCCTCCCATATCACCCTCTGGTATTAAATGGGATGTCAGTAGCGGTGAACTTGTACATAAGATTGAGGTAAAATTCAGCTTTTACGCATACAGGTACTCTAGAATCTTCTGGTATTCACTAAAATGCCAAACCTGTGGATGAAGCGTTGAAGTTAGCTGCATTTCACAAATTAGGTGTCCGGCTTGTTTACGATGATCACAAGGTTAGAGAGTAACAAGTGTTAAGTGCAACAGGAACTGCGGTATACGCCAAGTAATCCCAATTACTGCTTATTAATTAAATGCTGATGCGAGTCATAGCTCATCGTCATCTGTCTCCCCGGCAGTATCCTCTGTGTTGTACTCCTGTGCATTTGATTTTTTTACGGGCGTTTGGGCCTTTGTGGCAAATGGAAGCTCTCTTCGCGGAGGAGGAGCGGGAGGTTCCTTCATTATAGGGCGATCAGATGGACCTCTATGTTCGAACATATGCCTTTCGTCCTCACTGCCAGTCGGATCTGAGGGTGCGGGAGACCCTTCATCAGTGGCATTCTCGTCCACTTCCTCCAGAGGCTGAGGTGTTGAGGATCGCTCATCGGTCGTCTCATTGGCCTCCCCAAAATCACCCGAGTGCATGGTTTGATTGAATTCCATTGTTTCGAATTCCTCTTCACTCTCTGCCTGATCATCGCTCATTTCCGCAGCGGTACGCTTCGCGGCCCGAATATTCTTGTGCGGTCGGAGGTGCTGATCTGATCTTGCATTCTGGATCCAAGACACTGGTTTATAAAATTGCAGGTCAACGGCAAATTCAGTGCTGGATAGTATCTAGCCTGGCCTCACCTTTTTCCCGGTCTACTTTTGCAGAGGCTAGCAAGCGTTGCTGGTTGCGTATCTTGAGTTTTTTTTCGTTTAACAGCTGGACGAAATTGACTATCAGTTGTTCTTCGTGCTGTGTCTTCGCGGAAACGAGCTCCTCGAGCTGCTTGTTCAGTTGTCTAATCGTGTTCTCGGCACTGCGGTAGCGAGCAAGCAAAGAAGCGAAACGCTCCTCGATGGTATAAGCCCTGAGGGTAGCAATCCCTGCCCAGTCAAAAAGCTGAATAGCTTGCTGGTCATCTTGCCTGAGAGTCACGGAGCCAAGTCTTTGCTGTAAGTTGTTAAGTTGTCAAGATTAAGTTCCGTGTTTACATGCCAAATGCACATACAGTTATAGTCTGGATCCTCTTTCGGATAGTGATCACTAACTCCTTGTCTTCGGCGTCACTGGCACCAATGACGCTAGCCGACGATTCAATACCACACAGCTTCACCTTCGCGGCAGACTCATCCAGCTGACCAAATACATGCGACACAATTTGGGCCCATTCCTCGTCGTTGCCTTCATAGTTTTTCGAACGAAAATCATGTAGGTGCGACTTACGTACTGCTCCGATTGTCTTAGCTCTTGCTTAACTCCTTAAACAATAAATAAATCCAGAAAAGTAAGAGATCGGCGTACCGGTACCACTATATGGGTTCTCGCCTTCAGTAGCAGTGACGTTCAAGTCCACAAGAGACGAGCCAGCGCGAGTGATATGAACAAGTACATATGATTCAGGATCATCACTCCTGGTTATACGCAGAACCTGAGACAGGCCAAACTCGGAGGACATACTGGGCGATGTCAAAGATGGCGGAGTGAGGGTTCGAGTGAGGGACAATCAAGAACAGAGTCAGTGTTAGTACTAATGTTGTTTCCGTTATTAAGATAAATTGAAGCTGCGGTGGGTCATCATAGGCTACAGGCTAGGTATAGAGATAGCTGCCTGCTAGGTACTGATTCATCAAAGGGTACGGAGTACCGAGTACGGAGTACTGCAGGTAATGTACAGAACAGTACGGAGCACTCCGTTAAAATCAGTAGTGCGCGGCTTAACTACTTTTAGTAAAATTAAAACATTGCAGTGCCATGTCCGCAACCTGCTGAGGTGTAGGTTTCTCTGTTACTTTGTAGGTTTTGACAACTATGCCTAGATATACTAGATAAATACGATGTATACAATTCTCTAGGTCTGTCTCTAGGACAGACATAGTTAACAGGCTTTGTTTGGTTAGGCTGGTACTATATTTATTCTACCTTGAAGTATGACAACAGAATACCCAGAATGGGTTGTTATATTCGATACGTCACTACAGCTTGTAGTTTACTCTATACACGTCGAATGTTTATTCATAGCTACCAGAGCAACCTCCCATCATCAAATCCTGAAATTGAAATGCTGCCCACATTGTGGCAAACGACTCACTTCAAGTGAATACCAAGATCAAGATACCTCTGCCGAACGCATCCAACAGCCTGTGGATCCGTGTGAGCGTTTCGGCGCAATAACTATCAGTAATAATACTACTACTACTACTACTCCGTAGTCCGTACTACTAAATAGTACTTGCTACTAATACCATACTTTACTAAATGATTAGTGCCACCAAACCCAAACTAGAGATGCGACTAGTGAGCAAATAATAGTAAGTGCCTTTTCCCTAATCCACCTTCTTCCCTTCCTGTTAATTACTACTAAAACCTGCATTCCTCAGTCATTTTACTTTCTTCTTAAAAAAAAGGAAGGAGAGGTGAGAGAACAGAAAGAAAAGGACAGAAGAGAAGGGCAGAGGTTTCCCTCAAACCCACCCCCTTTGCAACCCCGACAAAGCATTGACAGGCTTTCTAGTTTGGATGTATCCACCAATGGTTGTTTAGTTTATCAACCCCTTGTTCCCTAACGTTTAAACAATCCCTCCTCTTGAGGAATCCTCCAGCCACCACCACCACGGCCACGGCCACGACCACTCCACACGCGGACCAGCACGTCTGCTGCGTATCAGCCTCGTGTCGAATTTCTCCGTAGGTCGGGGCACCTGTTCCATTTCTCTTTTGTGGAGGCACGCGCGACTTCGCTTTCGACCCTCTTCCACCCGTCTACGATTCTTTTGATTTTAACATATTAATCTTTGCGAAGGGAGACGGGGCTTCAAGGAATACGCACCCTTCCAGGAGCAAGAAAAAGATCGCTCCACCTGCTAAACCCGCAACGTCACCTAATCCAGCCGATTGCATTCACACGGAATGACGTTCCTTTTCGGTATCGACGCAGTAGGTTTCAACGCCGGTGATATATGAACCTACCCCTCAAGGAAACGATTTATACTTCTTGTCTCTGTTCAACCTTTCCCCGCGCTGACATGGAGTCGTTAACACTCCAAGTACGCCGTGGTGAAGAAGAAACAATTGAATGCTGGGACGATGATGACGACCTACAATGCTACGAGGATATCCAATTGCGCACCGCTTCGAGTGCCACATCAGTAACTAATTCGTCTATTCGTCGGTCTGGACATCGAGATTCAATCTCCTCTCGTCGTTCTGGACGCTCCGATCTTGATTCCAATGTGGGGGGAGACGAGGATTGGCAAGTTCAACTACTAGATAATGAAGAAGGTGTGAACGAAGAAGCGATAGCTTCTGCTAAGAATGCAGGAATTCCTTTACCTGCAAACTTGCCTAGGTCAGCTCTTGTCGGGGGCACTATTAAACGGCTGGGGCGGAGGAAACCCAAGCAAGACTTTGTTGATGATTGGTCCGAAGACGTGGAGTTCCCAGGGCCAGATGGTGTCTTGGAGTTAAAAAGTACACAAGAGTCAATGTTCCCTGAATCGCTCCGGCAGATTAGCTCTGCTGCTACAAGCCCTGTGAAAACGTCGGCTTCACCCTTCTGGAGTGATGATATCTCTTCCCACCTGCAGTCTGCACTCGCAAACTTGGATAGCTACCAGGTCGACGATAATGTCGACGATGCCGATGATGTTCCTACAATCAGAGCTCCCGTATCTCGGTCTCCGCAGAGGAATGGTTTCCTTAACGATTCAAAGCCTGACAAACAGAACAATGACTCAGAGGACTTTGAGCAGGATTTTGAATTGCCGCCGGATGACCTGCGTTTACAATTATCACATCGACAGGTCATCTCGAGGGGTTCAAGCCCTACGCCTGATGAACTAGATGTTGACTGGTCTGAAGGCAGTATTGGTGTCCGGTTTGGTGGTACTACAAGAGATTATCGATCGAATCCAAGCTCCTCAGTCTCTGTTGTCAGCCCCAGTGCTTCGAGTTGCCTGACTGCGGAGAGTGAGGATGAAGGTCTAGATGGCCTCATCATCCCCGACGGACCTTTGGACTTAGAGTCATCTCTTAGGAAGCGGCAGGAACCGAAGTATGTAAACTTAAGCCACTCGAAACTAGCGAAGCCAAGCCGTGAGGCGGCCAGCACAGATAACTTCTTCTCGGGTCTTGAAGTCGAGGACGATGACGTCTTTGATTCAAGGAGGCTCTCGATAAATCCAAACGTCAAATGCAAGACGGAGCGCCCTGGCAGCCCAGCCAGGCGTTCGGCAACTACTCTGACCTTCACGCATACAACAGTTTCCCCGAAGACTCGGATACCCCGTCTTTCTGGTCACGATCGCCCGCATTCAACACACCTGGAGACTGTTTCAGAAAGCGGTGCTCCTCTATCGAAGTTCCGGACGCCTCCGTCACGAGGAAGTGGACATTCTTCCCATTCATCACTGTCTAGTCTTACACCATCTGGAACTACATCAATGTCCCCGATTAATTCCGCTCCAAATAGACGACTTGTCGGTTCGCGAGTCCCAAAGGGCTCCGTCGGTAGCGAACGTATTACTACTGGAAACCAGCTACTGAAGAAGAAACGGTCAATGCCATCGATGCGAAACACACAACAGCCAGTGTCACCATCTTTCCAGCGCTCTCCTTCTCGCCAAGATGGATCGAACTTTTCTAACATCCGACCAAAAACCCCAGTTGATCGCGCAAATGACGTGAGGACATTGAGCCGTAAATCACATGCACCGTTCATCCCAGCTGGAGCGTCAGAAAACCAGTCACACCATGCCAGCGTCAAAAGTTACCGGCAGTTCCGTCGTACAAATTCGGATAGCTCCAATGACGCATTCAATTCGCAAGCTCCATCTCGTCTGTCTCGGTCGAGTCGCCATGATGCTTTCGGCAATACCAGAAATGAGTCTAGTCCCGAAGCCTTAGTCACTTCCACAAAGAGAACGCTTACCCGTCCAACCCGTCGGCGTAACTTTGGTGACGGCACTGAACTGGCGTCGTTTGATGACTTACCTACGTCTACTTCAGCAGAAAGCCGATTCGTCAAGCTTCCTTCTGGACGTGGAGCCCCGCGCTCCCTGCGAAGTCGGCTGAATCGAAGCCACACCATCCCGTCGAGGACACAAACTCCTATCCCCCAACAACCGGTACTAGGTATCGCCTCAAAGTCTCATGACTCCACTCCTAGATTTGCACGGGATACCAACGCGTCAAGAAACGCAAGAGAGCAGCGTATCGCCTCAATGACATTTAGCGGAAAGGCTCGTGAGAATGCCTCGCTTACCTCTTTGAATGCAATCTGGAAAGCACAAACAGTCTCGCGGGTTCCTTTACCCTCGACAATAAGAAGCAGAAAGAGTAGACCAGCCATTTCAGCTGGGTGCAAACCACATCTAATTAAGCCTTTGGGGGCAGGTGTCCGGGAGCCCAAATGTACGTTGATTCTCTGCTTTGGAAATTGGACTATGACTGACTCACCTAGCTGTAAATGGCATGCAATACAATCCTACTGCTTTCCGCTGGGAGGGAAACGAAGGCTTGATTCACGACTTTGAAATAGGTTCACCCCAATCACCAAAGCCAGCACCCGCTCTTATCACCAATGTAGGCGCGATGCAGAATGTGCAGGTAGTTGGTGGGATGGTGTTCGATCCACAACGTATGTGCTGGCTTAAATTGGCGCCACTGCAACCAGGGACAAAGGGGCTGGTGGCAATACAGGATGATGATGATGTTTTCGCCGGTCTTGGTGACCTGGAAGACAAGGCTAGCAGTTCCAGACTGCGAAACTCGAGTACCTATGACGATTTTGGTTTTGGTGGGAGCGGTGATGATCGAAGCTGTGGGGATTCGTCAGACGAGTGGCCTATGACGGAAGAATTTGATGTTGGCCCAGAATTCATCAGGCGTCAACGCGCAGAAGAAGAAAAATGGAGGCGTAAAGTCGATAAGTGGGTCAGCTTCGATCGTATGAGATTTGGGGACGGCTGGCGATGGGCTATTCGAGACTTGGTGCAATTTAACAGCACATGGGGCCACAATAGTGGGTGATCATCAAGGCATATCGAACACATCCCCTTTCTGTACTCACCACCCTCCCTGACGAAAAGGGCGACGAAAAAGTAAAAGAAAAAAGGATAGGTGAGGGGACAAAAGTGGAGGGGAAAGAAAGAAGGAGAGAAAAAGAAAGGAGGAGTGGAAGGATTGGTGAAAGGATGTTGAAGCAGTGATGTGATACCCATTGAAGACAATGGAGTCATACTCCATTGGTCGGTGTTCCGCCTCCGACACTTCTAATATGTTGATGATGGTAAGAAACGTTTTCACGATAGTGGGATAACCCTAATTGCGGTTAAGCTGCAATGGGTATCCTGCATGAGGTTATGACGAAAAGCCATGGACCCCTTGACCTTAATGAACCGGTCAATGCTATGATCTTCCGCTCTATCTGCTTTTCTTTAGATAGGCTGTCGTTGTGCCTTATACGAGTATCGATGGATGATACTAAGAAGCAGGAGTTCTATGTATTTATAATTGCTGCAGTATATACCTCTTCATTTAACTGGTTGAAATTCTCGTACAGAGTCTATGTCCATTTATGCACCAGCCATTCCCTTTGTATTGAATTTATAAGATGGCTCTGGTTAGCGGATCCGAGCATAAGGTCGCCCACCTCGGTGAACAATTGGCAAGATTGAGAGTACATGAGAATACTAGTGTCTCCTTTATTTGCTTATCTTTTTTTACTTTTCTTGCTTTTTTCCCCTTGAAAATTGTTAACATCCATCAAGCCATTTTTCGCCGACCGTGCACCAAATCTTCTAAACGAGTTGCGACATTTGCCAGATCATCTACATATGGATACACTAGCTTTCAATGTCTTACAGGGGACTTTGGTGATGTATCAGGAAACAATTTGATGTATTCTGTATATGAAACTAATGACACTAATGTACGACTTGCACCTTCCCTCAGCCAGCCTCCGATGTTTCCTGTGGACATTGCAATTGTTTGTGTGACACCGCATCAAATCGACTACATGTAGACCCAAACTTAAGGACAACTAATTTCTTCCTTGGCCAATGACTTTGCAACAAATAGGTTGCCAACGCACCCAACCACGGAGTCTGGGCAGTATAGTGACTAACGGTCAAGGGACTCATGGCAGACTTCATAGGCCAAAGCACCCATGGCTCCAATGGTTGCTCCTGCTGCCCACCAGTATTAGCGGTTTTGGTTTCACCTTTAAAACTGCTTAATATGTGTCAAAAGGTACATTATTGGTACTCCCCTTTTCCTCAAATGCATTGGGCCCTATAGACGTTCGGTGCTCTCCTTGATAATCCTATTGCTCACTCGGTGTTTCCATCTATTGATATACTTTATGCACTTGGGTGCGTGACTAATGGGCGTTGCTTCTATAATCCTAGCCCAAAACAAACCAGGAAGCATACAGGGCATACCCAAGTCCCAAGTCTTAGAGCAATTGTTTTAACCGAATTCTAGAACGCGACCAGGCCTTTGACCGCAAAGCTGACCACCAACCACGCATTTTTCATCCATTATAAAGTTCCGTCAAGTATAATTTGTTGGGTACGCACTACTACTCTCCCCGTCCCTGTGCAGAAGCCCTAGCTTGATTTGGGATGCTACTTCTAAGGACACGGTGTAGAATTGGGTAATATGGTAAAGAGTGCATCTAAGACACAGTTACTCTCACAAGATCTCTAACTAGACCCTCCCACGCTTTCTTGATATTCTACAGGATCTAATGTCAATGAGTGAGCAAAACATTGGTCCAAATTATTAGAAAATCTACATTAAAATGAGCAAAGGATGACACATTGCACATTTGGCCCTTAGTCAGAATAGAAAATACCTGGATGACGTAAAATTGGTAGAGCTTTGTGTTAGTGCTTTTGTTATACCCACTACACGGATAACGACAACCAATAGTAAAGCTAGCACTTGCATCATGCTTCTAATGATGGTATATCATACAAGTAGCCATAGATGGCTCTACAGGGAACTCAGCTCTGACAATCAGCCACCGATAACAGCCCCGTTGACGAGACCCACGGGAATGACAGCATCCTACATAGACCCCTATTGAATTAATTGTTGTGCACGGAAAGACAACCAGATGGAGCTTTGTCCATTGAACCCGGTTACTTGCAGAAGGGTCTCTAATAATGCAAACAGAACACTAGGGAAATCACTCTTTATGATGTTTGTTGTGACAGCCAGAGTAACATGGCAATGATCACATATGCTTCCGTCTTTGGATATATTTAAAAAGTGTATAAGGATTACTTTTAAACTACAGCATCCGTGACACACAATCAATACTACAATCTTCGACCATGGTTGCAAACTCCAAGCTCCCAGAGCCTATCCAGCGAGTGCTAGCTGTGGTGGAAGTATTCTTTTTATAATATTGAAGCCAGACTGGCTTGTTTCTATACTCTCTTTTGCTACTGCTGGTCCTTCTTTTTATTACCCCCCTCAACCTTCCATGATCGATAGGCAGTAACGTGGGCATGAATGTAAGTTCATCTTTCATGCGCGGCACTGGACCACCTCAGCGCTTAGATTATAGTGGTACCAACAAAACGTACCACTGTCTGGGATCTCTCCTCGGCATTTTTAGTGTCCCTTAACATCACCGATCCTTTGCATGGCTGCATTATAAATTCTACTGGTGGCTAGTCTATAATAGCCCACAGAATTTCCTGCAAGTGAATGAATTTATAGGAAACCAAGAATCCTAGTGCATTACATTGTCCAGGTGTACTGTACAGAAGTACAGGCATCCGCTGTTCAGGAAAAGCCAATTATGAGGCATTACATTACATACCTGGTAGTGCTATGGAAAACGGATGTTCTCATTCTTTCCACCATGGATGATCCTGGATATACAAGCAGCCTAATGTAATCTGTCAATACCTGTGTAGTACTAGGTAGGTAGGTAATTATTGTCTTTACTCATGTTATGTGCCGAGCGACATCCAGTACCAATTGATACAGCACCATTTCATACTTTACCATATCATACACCCTGCCATTAGTTTCGAAGTTGTCCGCATTTAAAGAAGGATTGAATAAAGAGACTTTACTCCGTAGCATGAACATAACCATAGCCTATACAGAGTACAGTCTAGATATGAGACTTGTACTTGATACATATAGATACATTTCCTGTTTGTTTTCCTCTGCTTCGGGCCCCATCCACTCCATTAAAGCTGATCGGTCTTCATATGTACAGAACATGCAATACTTACCATACGGAGCGTGACCGAAAGGGCTTGAACAATAAATCGGTTCTAGTAACCTTGAACCCTTCTACAGAAACCATTCCTATACATACATTCTACAGATATCTCACCCCACCGGGCCCAATCTAGCTGCCAACATGTACTACCTAAATTACAGTATCCACGACCTAAAATTCATGTATACTGCTGCCTGATAAGACCATACCGTACATACACAGCTGGTTGCTTTTCTCCTTCATACGTGGGTCTCCCCAGGAAACTAATAAGGGGCTTCGAACGGGCTTCTGCGCGGAGGCTTCGCTACCATCTTATTGGATTATGTATTAACCTAAATAGGAGGCGAAACACCCGGAGCAGTGCATCACTGGAAGGGTACTAGACGATTAGTCGCTGCTAGGTGCTACCGAGACAAGGCAGATACGCACTGTCTCTTGGTCTCTTCACCCTGAATGAGTGCTTGTGAGTATGCACTGAAGGAGCGGTGCGTAAGAAGCAGGGAAGAGAGTGAATGGGAATGAGACTCAAATACCCGTCATGTAGGTGAGAGCAAGGGTTGACTTCTTCAGTATGGCCAATAAAGGTGATTCCTACATACTTCTCAGCTAAGCGGTACCTCGCAGTGGAATTTGGTCCTCAATCACAACATGGACCATTGACTTCTCTGCAACGCAAGCACCTGAGGAGTTACAAGTGAGCTGCTGGGAATATGAGAGACCTGAATTGTATCACCGGCACACATCCCCCAGAGCCTTAGAGTCTTAGCATGTATCTCTGAATTCTTCTCTCTTTTTTCTTTCTCTCTCTCCCTCCCTCCCTCTCTCTCTTTTTTTATTTTATGTGCCCGAATGCAATTCCTTCTCTGAAAGCCTTTGTGCCACTGAAGGAAAAGGCCTTATAGAGACTGCTAAAGCTTAAGCTATTCTCTTCGCTTCTTCCTCTCCCTGCGCCTTTTCCTTTTTCCTTTTTCCTTTTTCTTTATGTGTTTTTCTTTTCTTTTTCTTTTCTGCCTTCTTTTCTGCCTCCTCTCTCTGTTTTCCTTTTCTATATTCTATTGTCCGATTCTCAATGATGATCTTTGATTGTTTGATCAACCTTGTCGGTTCCACAAGTTCTTTGGCCTCACCATCTACAAGCCTTCTTCGCTTTCTTTCGTTCCTTTTCTTTTCTTTTCTTTTTTGATTTGCCAATCTTATTCGCGGTATCTTGCTCTCGATGTGATAGTTGCTTATCTTCCTTTTCTTTTCCTCTCTTCTGCAGGAAATACCTTACGGAGTCTTCTCTGGACTTTGTTCTTCCTTAGCCTCAATGCTATATCTCCCGTGTTATTCCTCTATATTCCTTTTTTATATGTCAAAGTCGATAATACTCAAAGCATTTTTTGCCCAGGAAATCTGGAACCTGTCAGCTGTCGCCGATGCCTCGGGCTTCTTGGAGGTTACCTTGCATCGTTCAAGGGTAGGGTGTTATGGTCTTGCACATATATACCCTACCAGCTCTCTGTATGTCATTCTCACTGAGGCCTTTTACCGGATGTCCCCAGGCTTTTCTTCCCTTATTTGAGACTCGGAGCCCGCTCGCCATAATTGGGATCCATAGTATACGAGCTGTATCCTATTTGCACCTCCATCACTTTTCTTTTTCTGTGTCTACTTCAAGTCTTCCATCGTCTCCTTTTTCTTTCTCCACCTCCCCTGTCGCGTTTGTGCGATTTACTTTTCTCCGACACCACCTTGGTGTGCACTTCATTCTGAAGAGCTTGTATCGCCAAGGTTCTCAGAGACCGCATCCTTACTATTCGAGGATTTTTGGCTTATAGAAACTTCACCCCTACTATATCACATTCTCCATCTCTGTCTAAATATATATTTGGATGATAGGGCGAGCAGTACGAGTTGCTTCACTCTACAGTGGAATTACCCATATCAATCTGCGCATACATTAAGTTGGGAAGTTCTCAACTCCCCCACTACCAACAAAAGAGGAAAACCAAACCAGAAGTCATTATGAGTGGTTTTGGAAGGCGAAGTAATGAGGGCCATGGTAGCTATATCATGAACCAGCAAGTTGCCTTACCTGTTCCGTATAGCCAAGGGGATAGCCATGAGTTCAGCGTAAACGACTCTGGCTCATATCATTTCCCGTCTCAGTCTTTCAGCGCATATACTTCCCAATTCAGCGCTCCATATAGCCATTCAGGCATATCACCTCACAACCAGCATTTGTCTTCTCACCACTTACCTGTGCACTCTGTGCCATCAACCCCTGACCCTACGGCCTTACAACACCACCATCACCACCCTCAACACTCGGTACAGTACATGGCACCGTCACGCTATTTCCAATCCCAAAGATATCTGCCTTACCGTGATGCACTTGGGGAGACAGATATCGAAAGTCAGGACTCTCGAAACGAGAATACGATGTTATCGGAGCCAGTTATTCCCCAACTGGACGGATTCCCAAACGTACGGGAGTTCGATCAACTAATGAGAAGGTAAGTAATCTACGCGTCCAAAGAATCCACTTTGATGTTGTTAGTGGAGAGAAGTCTTATGCGGGGCGTTCTATTCTAGTTATGTCGACGACCTCTCGGTTAAGAAGCAAGACAAAGCATTGATTCATGCTAAAAGGGCGAGAAACATAAGGACAGTCTTGTTAGACCCCAAAGATACGACTGTGGAATCAGCCCAGTTTCGGTATGAATTTGTCCTGTCCTGTACCTGTGGCTGAAAGCATCCCTACTACCTTACTTCAAGCCTTTCACCAAGACAATGATCATGTTAGCATCAGCTAAATGGAAACCATTAGATTTTGGGTCAAAAAGATGTTCAAACTTCAAGTAGTTGGTTCAGGGACTTCAGATGTCCGTATTATCTCCTGACCAGGTTGAAGAACTTCATTGCTGATGCCCATATGCCTTTCAAGTGCATGAAAATGATCTGTCACGAAGGAAAGCCCGTGGCTATTCGAGAAAAACTTTTCAAGATTCTTACCAGGGCACATCAACAGTGCCAACACGGTGGTAGAGATAAAACATCTGCTCAGGTGCGGCAGATCTATTCATGGTACGTCTGTCTGTTTTTCAAACGATATGTCTGCAACTTCCAGACCTATCTTTTGGAGAGTATCCCTAGTCATCATTAGCCAAAGAAAACTGACTCTAAGCATACGTTGACCATCGTTAAAGGGTTCCTAAAGAACTCATCTCGCGTTTTGTTAAAATATGTCCGACATGTCAAGTTCGTCGGGGAGGTTCGCGCCTCACTCCTCCTAATTCAAGAAGAAGCTCACCCCGTCTCGAGATAGTATCTCGTTCCTCGAAACTTCCAACACCACCCATATCAAGGTGTGAATCCAGTCTGAATGTCCAATTGCCGTTGGACAGGCCACAGGCGAACTTCTTGAATCAGTTTAATGGTCACAATAGCTGGTCGGAGAGTCCAAAGGGTATACACCAACGGCCAAGCTTCAACCCCGGGCACGGCTTTGTAAAAGCAACACCCCCCCTGCCCAGTTCAGTTTCGGTGTTGGACTCTCTCCATGGGGACCTCCCAGACCCATCGTCACAGGTCAATTATAATTCGGGGTTCACTTCTCCACAAAACCCATCCAGCCATCGAGACTTTTAGAGCTCTCCATCCGACCGGCGAATCATCAAACGAGTTCGGAGTGGCCCCGACAATCCGGCAACTTGGTTTATTTCTTTTTCTGTTCTTTTCTTCTTTCTTTCTCTTCTTCCTCTCCTTTCTCTTATTTGCTCTTCCTGCTCTTCCTGCTCTTCCTGCTCTTCCTGCTCTTCCTGCTCTTCCTGCTCTTACTCTTTCAATCTTCTGATACAAAGAATGTCTCTTCTCAAGTAAACTTCAGCAGTTCTCAACAAACCTTTGTGATCGTTGGAGAAGTACATAACTGAACACTAATAACCATGTGTTAAGCCATGATTCGTAGGCCACTCAATGCCAAGATGTCTAAGACGCATATTATGTCCGATATTCTATCCCAAACAATGAAATAGCCCTCAGGCGTGGTTCAGTTGTTCTCTCGAACGAGTTTGCAACTCTCAAGTCCTTTTGCCCGTTGTAAGCATACTCCTTTACATGATGTCTACATGATCGCATCAAAGGTCTCATTCTGATGGGAATTGATTGTGACACTCCCTTTCCCTCGCGATTAAAGCTGTAGGCATTTTCGGATCGACTCAACCATGGCACGCCTCTGACATAATCATTCGAACTATCAAGAGTAGAAAAGCCCTAAATGTACATACAAGCTAAATTCATCAAAATTGAAACGTAGGCAAGCGTTTTGAAGCGAGTTGAGATACACCACATAACCATGATAAACGCCAAAAAGTACATTGATAACTGCTTCCAAGCCGCCTGCAAATGGATAACTCCGTCTTACACCGATAGTTAGACAGGAAGTGAGAACTTCTTTCCTTTCATGACCCTACTCATGTTTAGTGCGTGATCGGGCTCCAAGATTCTCGAGTAACTTACTTGGTATAGTATATGTAGAAGAAATCCGAGTATAGGAGTGTTTGGACGATGCCTGCAACAACAGGGACTGGCTGAAAGTAGCTTTCCGCAAAGTAGCGATAGATCCAATTGGGTATGTAGAGGGCGCGGTATAGACCCAATGCAAAGAGATAGTGTGTTGTTATGGTGTCTGCCTCGCCAGTACGTTGAAGCATAAAGAGCTGAGGGAGGATGGCAACAGATTCAAGCCAAATCGAGAACGTCCAGAGAATCTTGCTATTGTCAGAAGCCCGCATGGAGTCACAAAGTAATTGAGGAACTAACTTCAGAGACAGTATAGTCATGTGGGAAGAGAAGAGCTAGCAAAGCGCCGATCCCGAGGAGGTATTGAACTTTGAATGTATCAATATTCGGATCATGTGTGGGTTTATAGTCATTAAGCATGAGATAGATAATATAAGCTGATGAGCCAATGAACAATATCTTGAAAGTCGTGTTGTATAGGGACTCGGAGAAGGCCCAGAAGAGATCTAGAAGATTGGCAAGAATTAGAGAAGTCTTGCGAGGTACGACGTGGAAGAGAATATGGAGCCCTTACCAAGATAGCGAGTCACAAAAACCATCAAATATAAAGCCTGTGATTTGAATGACAGCCCAGAACAGCTCTAACCTGTGGATTAGATTGAGCACTACAAGTGGCAAGCGGGAAACTATACGCTAGACGACTTCATTTTATGTAGAAGAATAAAAATAGACGCGAGGTGCGAAAAATCAGCTAGTTCAAATGTTAGAACAATTGCAAGATAGTATCACAATGTACTCACCCAAAAGCCTGAAGATATTCATTATGGTTTTTGAATTTGAGTAGGTCTAGATCAACCAGAGATCCAAATATATAATGAACAAAAGTGAAAATTGTTTGATAACAGTTTAAGTATCCTATAATAAATTGCCATGCGATGAAGTGAACCAGTGAATTCCGCTGTTGGTACGGAGCATAATTAGTCGCACCTTTGGGGAGACCCTGAACAATGTTGACACGAAGCCACAACAAGCAGGCGCGACAAGCAAATTCTCCGCCCCACACACAGCGCGCTCTGGATGCCGTAATTCCATCTGCAGGGTATACTTTAACTCCTTTTTAAATCAAATATTAACTATATACTCCTTTGCACTTTTTCCTCTCACATTGCTGACTTTATTTGGGTATGTTTTAATATTTGCCCTCCCTCCTTCCTCTCCCCCCCGCTTTTTTTGGAGTTTATTTATTGCCTTGTCATTATTCTTCATTTGTTAGTCCTTGTATCAGTCTGAAAACGAAAAGGCAGAAATTCACGTGGCTTAAAATATTATGAGCAATTCTCATCCTTGAGTGACAATGATTCCCAGCAATGTACTTTCAGAAGATCGCGCTAACATGTGCGCTTTCGCCATCCGCAATTCGCTGCAGGTGCCCCTCTGCAAGTTCACTTTTCAAAGCGCAAATGGAGCTATCTCTATCTAGTCTGTCCCAGTCTCGTATTCCAACGCGTTTTGATCTCTGTGTGTCTGCAATCTGCTCCATAAGCCGATCCCTGTCTGCGTCTAACTGCGAAAGGCGCTTTTCCGTGAGGGCATCTAAGTCAGATGGGAGGCATCTCCCCCCTGATATAATTGAAGAGAGGCCCGTAAGGTAATTCATGTACCTCGGGGTGCGAGGATAAGAGACTCCCGTAACACTTCCTTGCCGGTAAGTAGAATGACGATGGGTATCCACACCAGGCCCTGGCATCGGAGTATGGCCACTGCGCGGGCCAGTCGGCGGCCCATAGGACCCAGCTGACATGGGCCCACGGCGGGCGGGAGCACCGGTCCAAACGTTTTCCTTGAAGCTCGGCCCTCCGCGAGGACGAGTGGGAGCCGATAATAGCGAGATATTTGAGCTGCGAATTTGGGAGGACAAAGACTTGGGCCCGTGGGAGGGACCAGATGGCGGTGAATGGTCCTGTACTGCGCTATATGCCCTTGGGTAGCTTGGAACGCTGCCAGAGTGTGCTTGATTTAATTCACTAGAGTCTTTCCCCTGTATTTCGAGGGAAGGAGCCCGACCCGAGGTATCAAACTCCGGTCCTTTCTCTGAAGAGCAACCTGCTCCATCCATGAGCGGAGAATCACGTCCTGTGTTGTCTTTCTTCGGCTTGTTTTTGCTCAATGTTGCATGCTCGTGGCGGGACGGTGAGTGTTCTGAATTCTTCGATAAGCGGCGACAGGGAACTGGCTGAGATGCCGGTGACCGAACCCTGTTGTCGAACTGGAAAGCACTGGCCCTGTCTAGAAATGGCGATGACCGTCTCGAATTAGAAACAGATCCAGGGGCAGAAATGTATGCAGAAGGAACTCCTCGGGGAGATGGTGATCGTCGTCTTTGGCCTATATAATTCTCTGCATGGCGGTCCCTACGACCATCTTGGATTGGACTTCGAGAACGAGGGACCATCGGTCCACGAGCGAAATTATCTCGCAACAAGCTACGCCTAGAAGGTGAAGTTGGTCTCGCGTACTGGTCCGACGCAGTCAGCGCAGGGCGCTCTCTTCTGACTGGTCTAAAATCTAGGTTAGGTGATGGATCTCGAAGCCGTTTTGACATGTTCCGATTCCGGGAGAAGTCACGAGGTCGACTATCAGCGTAAGGTGATCTTAAACGCCACGAAGTAGGAGCAGGAGACCTGGGTCGTCCTTCGCGTCTGGGTGAGAACCTTCTTGGGGGGGAGCATGTCTTCAGGTATGAGCTAGGGCCGCTCTCTCTATTGTAGAAAGACGGGCTCCGGGATGAGCGACCCCTAAAGGCGGGGGGCGAACGACTGCGTCCGCGACCATATGACCGACTTGAGGATGGTACCCATGTATCAGCCACTAGACGAGGGGAACGATTCCGTGGCGATCTACTGCGTCTAATGTAACCACGAGGACCTGCCGGGCGATAGCTCTCTCCGCCACGGTGATCATCAAATCTATGAGTAATTCGTTAGCCCCCGCTTCAAGAAAGAGACTGGACTTAAGGTGTAAGTGAAGAATAGAAATGGTAAAAGGGGGATGTGGCGTAAACATATTCATATGCCAGACCTTCTGTTGCGATCCCAGTCCATTCTGAGACAAACAGACAATTGTTCGTAAAGGCTACCGAAATCTGCGCAGACAGTATCACCATGAATAGGTAGCTATTGAAGAAATTTTTTATAGAAGCTGCGCTTGAAAGCAGGTTGGACCAGGAGCTTGTCTTCTCCGGAAGCGCAACTATCACATGACTGAACCACCAATGTTTTGACCTTAGGATGTTAGTCCAAGCATACCATTGCTTGCTCTCTCTCGCTCTCTGCAGCCCAACATACTCATACTTGATGAACTACACTTTTTATCAAGGATTATTGGAGACTGGCCAGTCTGCTATGGCTTAAGAGAGGTTGGAGAATGGAAGAAGTCAAACACACTATCAGTACTTGTGTGGTAGTCATGGCCCTTGTTAGATAGCTACTGCGCTTTCGGCCTTGCTTTCAGAAAAGTTAGTCAAGAAGAGCATGAAAGATCAGTAGACATTATTCTGTTCTTCGGTAAGGGCTATAGATGATTGTAATTTAAGAGATATAGGCCGAAAACAATGACTGCATTGGTACAGGTGCTGCAAAGCATGTATGGTAAAAATGGAGGATTGGCAGTGATCTTAGTGCCGGTTCCGTTTTTCTTCTTCCTTTTTGAGCCTTTTGCGGCTTTCCTGAGCAATCATATCACTTAAATCCTCCTGGAATCCCCAACTAGGATTGTTTTCCTGCTGCCTTTGGGATTCGTAAAGCTTTCGAATGCTTTCTTTGCTAAATCCCTCATTTGACTGTAGAGAATCTGGGTCCATAGAGACATCAATGTCGCCGGGTTTCTTGCGCTTCCGATTTTGTTCATCAGCACCAAGCACCGCCAAGTTTTCTGGAGGCGCAGCAAGATCATACACCCTTTCGCCACCGAAGAAGCCCCGCACATTGGCTTGTCGCTCTGGGATAACTTGAAAAGCACTCTTGTGACTTACAGACTCTTCAGTCTGCGTGCCTCGATAGTGCTTGCGCACGTCAAATTCCCCCGAAACATTCTCTTCACCAGCTAACTCAGAGGGAACAGCTGATGCTAACCCACTTGGCGTCTCAAGTCCGCTAGGAGTCTGGACGCCCGCTTCTATGTCCTCTTCATCTTCCTCATCATCTTCATCTTCACTCTCCTCGTCAGAAGGCTCGGGTTCTTGTAGCTCACCCCAGAGATCCTTCTCGACAGGCTCGCCTTGCTGCATTGTCTGTTGCGGTTGCAATACACCAAAAATATCACCACCATAGAGAGGACGATTGTGCTCATCTACTGGTGGCTTCCCGTAGCCACCAGGATGGTATCCCCACATGGCACCAGGAGGAGGCGGCGCGTTGAGACCGGGAATCTTCAAGGCCGGATATGATGGGGGTGGGCCATACCTCTGTTGGTTGATTAACCAAGGAGGGGGCGCACCAGGTGGCATATTGAGGGCTTCCTTGAGCTCAGCGCTAAGCTCACCCGGCCGTAAATGTCTAAGGTTCGTCTCGTATTCCTTACCCTCATAGTAAACCTCACCATAGCGGGTAAGTTCCGGCTTAGTTTGGAAGCGGAAAAAAGCTTCGTATAGTTTCTGATAATCGATATCCAGTCTTCCCATTTTTGGTTGGACCCTCTCTCTTTGCTTCTGTTTGAGTGTCGCTTGTTCTTGCTTCTCTAGGGCAGCATCGCGCATTTCCGAAATCCCCGTCTCCTGAATGAACTTTGGCAGTGCGAAAGGCGGCTTCTCAATCCCTCTCTTTGAAGAGAGGTACTCTCGTTTTAGGGACCAATGTGAAGGAACCGGGACAACATTGCGGTGGGATTTTATATGTACAAGAAGCCGAGGATCGGGGGCCGAAGTGTCCGTCCACTCGACAATTTCTGGTCTTCGAACCATTGCCTTCAGTTCAGCGACAGAAAGCTTGTTCAATTCCTTCCGCTTTCTTTTTGAGAGCTTGGGCTCCTTTTCTTCTTCATCCGGGATTTCATCATCATCGTCAAAATAAATTTCGGGTTTTTCAGGCTCTTTTGCCGGTGTTGAGGTATCCCCGACCTCATCGAATCTGTTAATAATATGTTTATATGCTTGCCATAGCGGATCCTGTAGATCTGGAGATGCAGTATCATGACCTTGCTCGCTACTACCTCGTGAGACATCAGTCGATAGAGTAACCTCTGTCTGAGATTTTGTATGTGATTCATCGAGTGTTGCTTCGGTAGCCTAGATAAAGTCAGTTTAATCTAGAGGTTTGGACTGTGACAAACGGACCTGCGATTTCAAGGCCTTTTTTCTTGCCCTTCTCAATTGGTTTTTGCTTGGCCGCATTATGAAAGGCCGTTGAACAAGAGATATCTGCGAGCGGCAACCTAGTATACTTCACGTGTCTCGCACTATGGGGCATAGAAACACCTAGACAAGTGGTGAGTGAGAGTGAAAGTCAATGTACTGTGATTCTTTGATCAAAGTATTAAGTTTTGGGTTCAAGTGTAAAATGAGTCGTGGTTTGCCGAATGACATTCTGTGACATTACAACCCGGCATATCACGTGCCGATACGGAGGTTTCCCTGTGGTTGGTAAAATGTTGATATACTCCCTCCGTATTGAAGAGCATCGATTGGAACATCGAATATTGCTGCGTACAAGGTTCATACTATTTACCCAGCTTGTTGCGGGGCGGTGAGGCTTTTTACATATGATCAATAAGGTGAGGAATGCTCATTATTAAATATTTATCTGATGAACAAGTGATTCATCATAACATATCTGAGTTCCAAAATCGAGTCTACGTAGTCTTTGTTTTTTTCCCGATCCGGTAAAAAACCCGTGAGAGCGTACACTGGAAAAAATAGTCCGGGGATAATGAAAATCAAGTCGCATGGGGCACACCCAAGCCTACGAAGGCCATTCTTTAAGGTTTCAATCCCCATTGAGTATGTAAGGTTACAGACCGGACTGAGCGAGGACTTCACAAACACCGAAGGCGAGTAATGAGCATCTGTAAATATCCTGAATAAAACTTGATGAAGAACGATATAGCCCCCACGTGAACTGCAATATGAGATATAATACAAAAACTTTAAGATTATTATTTTTGGAATGAGATCATAGGAGGTAACACCTATCCTTCCTCCTATTTCTTTTTCTTTGCGGATCTCGATTCTACCTATGGATTAGCGACCACAGGATGAAGACGGTATCCCCTTTCAGTGGCTTACCAGCGGCTGTTCTCTTTTTCTTTGGCCGGCCCTTTCCTCGAAGCTTCGCACTAATCCGTAATTATTAGCGCACGTTAGAGTAGAGGAGCAGTAATAAAATACATTTGGATCGCTTCCTCTCTATCATCCTCTGCTTCATCGAACGTGGTTAAGCCGAGAGGCTTGTAACTGTCTTGTAAATCACGGAAAGAAACAGCCTTTTTCGGATACCATTCTGCAAGCGTTGGTCCGCGAAGCCGCTGTCGAAGGACCTTGTTTCCCAGTCGTAACCGTTGCGGATTGAAGTTAAGTGAAAAGATACGACACTGGACCTGCGAGCAGCATTAATATCAGTTCACACTCAGTTGCACAGAGGACACAGCTTGTGCGCGAGATAGTACCTTGGCAAGGTCCAGAATACGACTATAGGGCGCTGCCATATTTGGGCATATGAGTTAAAGAGGATAAGAACACGAGCCCGATATGAAACCATGATGGCTTATCGCCTGTTTATGGTCACGTGACATAGTGATCCTGGTATTTTTCCAGAGCATGTGGCATTCGAATACTACTGTATTTTATTACTATAATGCACCTCCACAATGGACCGTAAAAGGAAGTCTATTTTCTCAGCCTCTGCTACTACCTGTACAAAGGAAGCTAGGGTGAAGGTAGGCACGATCCAGGAGAAGGTTCTATTTGGTACTGACCTCTCAAGGTTGATAGCCCAGCCTTGAATAACAATGCTTTGGACGGGGACGGGATTAGATCTCGTTTTACTGTGGTATCAGATCTTCTGAGTGATGCTCTTGGGAATTATCGCTACCTACAAGCTTGTGATGTTGAAGCTAGCCCTGATATCCTCAAGGCAACTTTGGAGCTTGAGGAGGCCCTACGTCGCGCAAAGAGCCATTTATCAAGTGGAAGTGCTCGCAATAGCCATATTTTGGCTGACTCCTCAGCTGAAGCAGTAGGCACGCAAGGAAGTTTGCCGGTGTTGCCTCCTATTATGGATAAAGCGCTGGAAAGAGCTGTCTTCACGCATCCGGGCGTGAGCAACGATACCGAGAAAACCTACGATCGACTTGAAATCCTCGGAGATGCCTATATAGAACTCATTGCTACGAAGCTTATATGGAAAAGGTTTCGGGAAATTCCTTCGGGGCGGATCTCACAGATCAGAGAACTCCTGGTGAAGAATGAAACTCTCGCCGAGTATGCGACGGGATATGGTCTTGACAGAAAAGCTGCAGTACCACAGGACTACTTGAGGCAGTCAAAACGGTGGACGAAGACCAAAGCAGATATTTTTGAGGCCTATGTAGCCGCAGCTATCATATCTCATCCAGTTGATGGCTACAGGGTGGTTGAGAAATGGCTGACACAGTTATGGCTTCCAAAGCTGTCGGAACTTGGCATTCAACAACCCGTGTTGAATGCGAAGGAACTACTCGCTAGAAAGATCATGGGTAAGGGAATTAAATTGCGATATATTGATGAACATCCTCCAGCTCAGCAAGGTCCGGGGATGCAGACTTTCTTCGTCGGGGTATATCTTACTGGATGGGGTTGGAACAATAAACATCTTGGATCTGGCCAGGGGCCTAACAAGACTATCGCAGGGAATGAAGCAGCACATCAGGCTCTATCAAATAAGCCAATGGTAGAGGAGATTACTTGTGCCAAGAGAGCTCATGAAGCAGCGAAAGATTAAGCAGCCATGTGGCAAAAATACAAAAACGAATAGATGGCTAAGTAATGATAATTAGGGGCTGCCAGCTCAAGTGACTGGCAGGGTGTATTATAGATAAATTATGGAGTAGTTATATAGAAGATTCTGTTTATGTTGAAGATTTTTATATATCAGTGGCGCGTTCCGACTATCCACTGCCTTGCACTGGTGGGTCCCGGTCAGCAGTCTAAAGGAATTTTCAGCCTAAAGGAAAAAAATTAATTTTCTACTTTTTTAGAGCTACATAAAAAAAACTTTATTTTTAATAATTTAATTAATTTATTATTTTATTATTTTAAATCTATTTTAATTTAAATAATACAATTTTTATATAAGCTTTACTATTTATATACTATTATCTAATAATAATTTTTAATATTAAAATTATAATATATTATTTAATCTAGTAAAATCTATACTTTAAATAATATTTTTATTTAATTTTAATTTTAAAATTTA
>ML733548.1:0-52198 GCA_009176405.1 Aspergillus novoparasiticus | reverse complement strand
TCAAACTCTCTCATCTCGGTATGTCGTAATTAAGGTACAGAGTGTCCGGAAACTGGTCAATTATTTTGTGCTCGAGTCTCCCAGCGTTGCAGTATATCTCCTCACTTGATTCACATCGAAGGACCAGTATGGTGATCCCAACTGGGTAGTCTCGTTTTTTGCCTAATGTCGACCGGAATATATACCGCCCGTGCCGCAAACAGCTATTGATGCCGCAAGAGCAAGTTGAGCAACTGTTGATGTAAACTTATCTACCCCGACTACGGATTTATCTCGCTCAATTAATCAGGAAAATCTTTGCTATATTGACCGACATTTCTTTTGCCGTCAAACCGTAACTTCTTGGTAGACAACTCTTGGCTAACCTACTGCGAGCATGCGTTCCACTTAGATCTATCTGAAGCGCTCTAGCCTCTGGCTGGCTTGTTTCATCATGTTCTACAGGACTACAACTGGACACAAGGCATGTTGCATGAGAGCTTCCTTTGCTATGATAGTCAAGCGGGAGATTGCTATTACCCATTGCGAATCAAACTTGATGTTGTGACTGATGTAAGGGAGCTCGAAGCAGCGTTCCCCAAATCATCAGCGCAACGGCCAACATCGCCAGCAAAATAGGCTGCAGCACCGCCACTCCCTTAGCCTGTGCAATAGCACCGATCATGAAAGGGAAAACGGCACCTCCACCCATAGAGAAGGCAGCTGCAAATCCAATGGCGGCGACATGCAAGTGCTTTGGCAACATCCGAGTTGCAACGACCACGACGCCGGGGAAAATAGTTCCCAAGAAGAACCCCACCAGTGCAACCGCCACAGCCGAGACGATAAACTTTGGAACGAGCCAGAAGATCAGTTCCAGCGCAATGGCAAGCACGATATATACGATAATCGATAGTCTCTCTCCAATGCGGGGTGAGACGAACCCCAATATAAAGCGGCCTAGTGTAACGCCGAGCCAGAAGCCTGTTTCGGCCATACCGGATGCAAAGGGACTGCCGTGGCGTATACTGGTCATGAATATGACGATCCAACCTCCGATCGCGACCTCGACACCGCCATATAGGAAGAGGAAGATGGCGCAGATCCAGGTGACTCGGTAAGTCAGTGATAGTCTGGTCTGGTTGGGCGATCTACCGCCATTACTACCCGGGGACGACGGATTGTCCTGTCGGTATTTGGATCCGGTCTCCGTCCAGAATGCGCTGGTCGCATTGATGAGTTCTAAAGCCGCAGCTCCCGTCTTGGATTCGCATTAGTGTATGGACAGTTTAGATTGCAGAGGCCGCATAGCAGTCGGCGAGGGCTAATATACGTACCAGAATGTAATAGTATGAATTCCATTCCCAGCCAGCTTTTGTGATCAGGGTAGTGGCAATAAGAGGACTGACTGTAGCCCCAACACCATAGAAACCGTGAAAACATCCGAGTACTTCGTGAGAGTTGGCTAGACTGCTGATCCACACGTTCCACCCCGCATTCTGGATCCCGCTTCCGAGCCCGACGAAAATATACATTATCACCAGCACTGGAAAGGGAGGATTGCTTGATATGACGGCAAAGGCAAGCAAGTGGCATGCTGGGCCGATAAACGCCACACCTCGACGACCGAAGCGCTGGTGGATCAGATTACTGATAACGGCGGAGACGGTGTAGCCCAGAAATGGTGACAGGAATACTAGGGAAATAATAGTATAGCTCTTATCGTACGAGACCTCGAGCTGGAAGATACATGAGGTCTGAATTAGCATTGTATATGTTTGCTTCGTGTGTGAAATGTGCTACAAACGTAAGGGATTATCGCTCCATATGCCGCGTCATTGGACCCCATGACTAGTGCACACCAGAAGGTAGCCAGTACCCTCCAGATCATAGTCTTTGACCCGTTCCATCGTAGGGCGACGTTGACTGCGTGTAAGGGAGGAGTGTCATCTTCGGATCCGGGGGCCGCTGGGGGAGATGCAAGGTGTGTTGCATTGCTAGACGAGACAGAAGGTAGACGAGCAAGACTTGGATTTGTAGAGATATTCTCAGTTTCGGCCATGGCTAATAATAATCTAGTATCTGTAAAGGAGACTGGGCTTTTCTATAGATGGTAATGATGATCTGTGTAACGGAGAATCTATTACACAGGATAGAATCGAGATAGCCTGTCAACTAGGTAAGGATCCGTAGGCAAGAAGGGAGAAGTGTCTGTCATTGACTTAGTAGTAGAACGAATACACAGAAAAGGAAGGCTAGTCGATTTTGCTGAGTACGTTGCCGTCTTAAATAGCTTAGGATCCTCTCATAAAAAATGGCTGAATAGTCAAGCGACACCGTATCCGGCTGGTTCTGAACTGCAAAGGCTCGAGTCTATGAGGAGCGGGGATCGAGGGGCACGGGCTTACAGAGCTGGTACATAGACAAGTTGATTTATTACTAGATTTATTTTTATCTAAAGTTTAGACAATTAGGTTAGATTAATAATTCTGGCGGGAAAGGCGGAATACAGCCGTTATAAGCAGCTGTGATATAAGCAACATACCAGGCTGGCTGCTATCGTTTCCCATACAACAATGTGGGAAACCTCGATGTAAGGCCCGGGGAAGTTATGGTAAACTACTCAGACTACTATATAAGTTTCCCTATAACATGAAATAGTGGGTCTAGCTAACTCATTACAACATCTGCTGGGAATACTAACTTAAGTCTAGAACTTTATCGCTACTACCACACAGGAACAAAACATATATAATTACAAGGATTATCTTATTCTACGTTTCTTCATTGTTTCAATCAAAGAAATCTACTAAGAATACTATACACTAGTATCTTCATATAGTAGATCCGTATTTTAGGAAGGCTTGTGTCGTGAATTTTTTATAAGCAATTCAGGCAGCCAGCTCAATTGGTTGCGTATATCGGGGTTTTATCCGTACTGGATATGGAAACTTTCAGTGTACTCGGTACAACTACATAGCAGTATGACCCAGAAGTGGGCCATGAACTATATTAGCGTCATCCACAAGGTACGAAAGCGGATCTGGCTCTAGATAAGCCTAAGACTCTTAGGGTTTCTTCCGCGTTCTCCGCACAGCCGGCAAGACAGCATCTGGTGCTCGCTGCTCTACCTTGAACGTCGTCGAATTGCTAGAGCACCGTTATTGTTGAAGAATCTACGAGTGTTATTGCCCTCCTGTGCTCCCAAATGTCGTTTCCCGAGGTCACTGCCACGAATGTAGCCGAGGTCTTCGTGTATCACCTGAGGAACTTCGGCTGATATGGTTACAGCCGAGTATGAGTTGTGCCATTTCCGGATACCGAACGATCGTTTCCCTGCATCTGGCATCACATCCTTCCTACAAAACAATTCCGTTGACTTGCTACCATCACTAACAGAGGGTATGTTTGGGTGCTCAATTACTCGGTCGTTGTATAGTGAGGATTATCATAACGGTATTTTCGATGCCTGTGAATAGTTCCATTGTGATATCGAGGAATGGCGTGCGAAAAGCGGTCCCGGTGCTTTTGAAGCTGTGAGTGATGCTAATATCAACGGGAATGCAGAATTGGGTGATATATTATGTGCGGGTTTGATATGCTAACGCCGGATGTTGCGATAGGCATTGCAGTGCAGCGAGGCCAAGGATATGGCAGATAAGGCTAGCTTATTCAAGTAAGATTCTCTCATAGGCCGAGATACTACATTTCAGCCTCCTAGGCTAACCGTGTTATGTTTGTGTCCACAATAAGATACGTTGTCAAGGCCTACGGTATCAAGCACGGCATCACACCTTGTTTCATGGCAAAGCCGCGCTACGGGCTACCTGGAAACGGTGGGTACATGAATATTTCTCTCATTACCGCCGATGGCCAAAATGCTTTCACACGCGACACTCCCGATCCCTCTCCTCCTTACCCAGATGTGGCACATTTGTCGGATCTCGGTCGCCAATTCCTCGCCGGTCTCCTGATTGGCTTACCGGATACCATGCCGCTCTTTGCACCAACTATCAATTCCTATAAGCGCCTGGTGGAGGACTTCTGGGCTCCTAACACCGTATCCTGGGGTCTGGAGCACGGTGCAGCCTCCATTCGACTAACTACTCCCCCAACTGCTGATGCGAATGCCACCCGCTTTGAAATCCGCGTTCCCGGTGCAGATGCCAATCCGCACTTTGTGCTTGCCGCAATCGTAGCCCTCGGCTGGCGTGGTGTAGAGAAGAAGCTCGAAGTCTCTGTGCCACCGTTGCCCAAGGGCGAGGATATGAGTGGCGCTAGTGACAAGGGTGTCAGCTTGGCCAAATCATTGAAAGAGGCAGTGGCCACGTTCACACGACCTGATAGTGTGGCACGAGAGGTGTTTGGAGACAGCTTCGTTGAAGACTTTGCTGGCACGAGGGAGCATGAATTTCGACTGTGGGAGGAAGCCGTGACTGACTGGTACGTGTTCCCTGTCGTTCTTATTGCCACTTCTCTCATCGGATGATTGGAGTAGGACTGACAGCATACTTCTAGGGAAGTGCGGCGGTACATTGAGACTGTTTAAGGGAACGGATGCCTAGAATTAGATCTATTGACCCCATGCGATGTAAACCTATCTGGTATAGCCTCGAAGCCTGTCCCAGAGTTGTTCAAAGTTCTCGAAGCACGGAATGTCGTCCACCAGCAATTGATCTACAACACCCTCCACACAAGCTCCATTTTCTACCAGTATACTAGCAACCTTCAACCGGTTTATACTCCCTTTCTCCCTTTGCAGCCTCACGCGATCCAAAGCGATGTGTAAAGCAGTAGGGCCATACCATCCAGTAAGGGTTTCAAAGTGGTTAGTGGTCGCATTCACATCTGCCCCGTGCTTCAGAAGGAGCTCAACCACAGCGATGTGACCACCCATTGCAGCCAGATGAAGTGGTTGACCCTTCCATTCCTTTTCATCAGGATTAGGAGGTCTACCATGGCACATATGCAACAGTCTTGTGGAGACATGGACGCTGGCTCCGGTGGTAATTAGCCTCTCAACGATAGCAACATTGCCCCAGTATGCAGCGACGTGCAATGGACGCCAGCCGTCGATACCGGCCGCTTCTATATCAGCGCCGCGCGACAGCAACAAAGACACTACGTTCTCAAACAGGGAACGAGATACTGCGGCATGAAGAATAGAATTGTGTGTTCCAGAAAGACTGGTGCAGGAGTTCACGTCGGCCTCGAGTTCGAGGAGATGCGAGAACATGATCTCGTCATCAGCAATCAAAGCTTCTTCAAGCATTGTCTTTCCATAATTATTTCTCTTTTCTGCTATTTCTTGACAGATGGCTTGATAAGCAAGCGGGACCCCAGTCTCGCGAGAACGATACGGGTGATGGTTGGAAGTTTGCTGTATGATGTTGATGGGTAGAAGATGCCATAGTGTATCGTGATGCTGTCGCCGTTTCGGTTGATGAGATAGTTTGCGATAGTCACGTGAGAACCCAGCATGATGGATAGGAAACCATCCATCTTTATCGGGTATGTTTGCATGAGCTCCATGGTCCAACAAGCTGACAACTAAGTCTGTGTTCCCCCCCATTGCGGCGAGATGCAACAGGGTCTGACCCATGGAATTCTGAGAATCCAACTTCCCGAATTGCGCCAAAGCATTACAGATGTGGCAAATGATGTCTTTAATATCAGAGGGAGGCGGGGTACATAGGTGACGCGTCCAGTTGTCTGGTTTTTTGGGTGAGAAGGAGACATGTGCGGTTAGATGCTTTAATGGCTCAGGATTATTGAATACTGCAGCGGTCAAAACGGAATCAGATGTCTCCCCGCAGGCATGGAAGGCGTCTGCACCCGCCTCCAAAAGCGCAACTGTGATTTCAGCCATTGGAATGCTTCTAGCTGCTAGAAGGAGAGGAGTCATGCCTGTAAATGGGCTTTGGAAATTCACATCCACTCCGGCTGACTTTAGGCTAGCCAAAGTGCGCGGAAAGGCTCGTGTAATATCTTCGAGTGACTCTCTATGAGACGAAGATGATCTTTCATGACCAGGAGATTGGTCCTGAAAATGGCCAACCATCTCACGTACCAGCACAAGGGCAGCGTCTTCATTTGGGGACACTCCATGGCCAAGGAGAATATCCATAACCTCGTAATCAAGGTCCCTGGTAGCAGCCGCAAAAATAGACTGAAGGTAAGGTGTTGCCGGTATTTCTGCCCCAAAGGAGATAAGGACACGGCTTATACCCCAGGCCTTCCTCCTTAATGCAAGAGTCAATGGTGTGTCTAGCTTACTTTCTTCATTTGTCGAAGTGTTTTGCCACAGCGTAAAGGTTTCAGATATATTGAGCATGCTTGCTGAGCGATCTCGTAAGACCTGACCAGTTAGCCTCACATACTGGTTGAAGCTATCCTGACTTATGGGCTTCCAAGCTCGTTGATTTAGAAGTGAAGCTGCAGGACAGTCAGGCAGCCCTTGAAGCATAAGACGAATCGCCCGCCGTACATCCTCCACATCCCAACCCACCTCTGCGAATTGCATCATGGTGTGGATTGCAGTCCGCCCCATATTATCGACAGTATCAACTCTTGCCCCAGTCGCCATGAAAGGCTCAATGAATGATAGAAGCCCACACATTGCGGCTACGTGCAAAACTGTCTCTCCTTCGCTGTTTTGCAGTTTTGGATCGGCTCGTTTAGAAAGCAGCATGCGAGCCATTTCAGTAGCCAGGGCCTCCTGTTTTCCACTGGCCTTGTCGGCAAGCAAAACAGCAAGCATGAGGCAAGTTTTCAATCTGGGAACAGGTCCCGTTCGCAAAATTCCACCTAATTGCAGCGAAAACTGGTTGATATCTGCACCACCGTCGATGATCGCCCTTGCCGTCTCAATGAATCCATTCATTACAGCAATATGCAAGGCATTTCTTCCATGAAAGTCATAACTTCTGGGATTCGCCCCGTTTTCGAGCAGAAGTTCCGCGAATCGTGGGTCTTCTTGGCCTGCGGCTACATGCAGAGGGGTTCCGTGGTAACGTTGAAAATTCACATCATGATGGCTAGTGAGGATGACTTTCGCTGTTTCCAAATTTCCGTGACGAATAGCAATGTGTAACGCATATTCACCCATTCCGGATTGTCGATCAGGCTTTGCTCCTTTATCTAATAGAAGTCGCGCAAAACTTGGGTCTTTTTGACATGCAGCGATGTGCAACGGCGGTCCCTCCTTGGAATCGAAATTGACATCAACGCCGGTTTCAACAAGCAAGCGAGCTGCGTTGAGGTAACCATCGCGGATGGTAGATCCAAGAAGTATTGCTTTCCATGCCGATGGGCTTGTCTCCACCCACTCCTTTTTGAAGTATTTGCTCGGATCCTCCGCCAAGTACGTCTGACCGGAAATTGACTCCGCGCTGTGTACTAGGGCTTTCGTTTTCTTTGATGACTTCCCTCCCCTTGATGACTTCAACAGCGTTCGCCATGCATTCTCGGCGACAGGAACTTTGAAACTTTCTCTGGACCAAAGCTTCTGGAAAACATCATCTTTGACCCTTGAACCCGGTGCCTGGAGATAGGCAACTAGCAAATCAAAGATGGGGGCATGTTTGGCTTCTGCCGCTACTTGTATTGGCGAAACGCCCACTGGCGTACTGAGTCGCCTCACATCATCCACGCTGAGCATCCGAATATCAGCCTTGAGAGTAAGTGATAATTGTGTCTGGTGGTGCTGTAGAAGCGCCTGGACTACCTTGGTTTCCCCGCGGGATATAGCCCAGTGCAATGCTGTGTATCCTGACTTGCTGCGTCTGGTATACTTGGCATGATTGGATAGCAGAAGACGAACAATATCCAGACTTCCTGTAAATGATGCCCAAAACAGGGGGGTCCAACCTTGATCATCCGAGGAGTCAATATCTGCTCCACTCTCTATAAGAAGCTTGGCAGAAGCAAAGTGACCGTTTGCACAGGCATAGTGGAGAGGAGTCCAACCCTGGGTATCTTTTGAAGATGTGTCGAGTGCTGAGTCAATCAAAGCCTTCAAATTCCTGGTCAAATTCCAATACGCTGCAACGTGTAATGCTGTCTGTTTTGCGGGCATGTCCTCGAAAAGGGCGTTCGAAAGGTCGGTCTCGCACCCGTTGTGGAAATGCAATGCTTGAACAGCAGCGTCGCGGAGATTTCCGTCCAAGATCAGAAACTGAATAAGAGACTCCGTGTCTGCTTCCAAATCTTCCAATTCGTGGAGATGCTCTCCCCAGTGCCGCGAGGCATAACCCAGAAACACCATGTCATGAAAGCGGCAGGACAGCTCCGCAGAGCTCTCACATGGCCCTTGCCTGAATGGTTTCAGACACATGTAGCGTAAACAGGTCTCTGATATATCGGTATTCATGTCATGAGATACCAACACCGTGGATCTGAAAAAGTCGTACGCAGTGGCATGACACAATCCAACCGTCTTATCGTCAAATAACACCACTATGCCAATACACAACTGAAGGAGAAGATCTGGACTCACGGTATTATCCTCGTGGATTTCCTCTTCATCTTTCTCGACAGCAAAGGCGTGAATTACCTCATTCAATTTAAATCGTCTTTTCGCAAACGCAATCCACCCAATGAAACGCCACGCAAGAGCTCTTTTTGCTTTTGGCTGGATATCAATTCGCTGTACGATTGATGTGTAGGCTTGTTCCAGCCCTTTTGATTCCTTCTCAAGCGCCTTTCGCATCTGGCGAATGGTGGTGAGATCCATCAGCTCGTCCAGAATGAGCTTGACATGGAGAAATCTGAGAAATGTTAGCCTGGTAAATATTTCTCGCCTATAATGATGCTTACACATTGCTCGACTTTCTTATGATCTCCTGAGTCAAATCCTCGGCGTCAGGAAACTCACTATCCTGGAAGCGGGAGCTGATATAGAATTCCAGATCATGAATCTGCGAGCACACCTCCATCTTCACCGCAGTACGCATATGCTTCCTGATGTGACTTAGATCCCGGCTCGTTACCATTACTTTGCAGCCTGCTCCAACGAAAAAAGGCAGATAGGAAAGCAAGCCTTCTGCCTTAGGTACCTCATCAGGACCGTCGACTATAAGGTACGTCGACTTCAACTCACAGGCTGCTGCGAATAATTCAGTCAACCCCGCAGGAGTACTTTGTTTAGCTGGGTCAGCACAGAGTTGCTTCATGGCTAGGAGCAAGCCCTCGTCCGCTTGTTCGATCACTTGTCGAATCATACACTGCAAAATTGCGGTAAGGTCTTGTTGGTCTCGAGAGGAGAACTGGCAAAATATGTATACCACAGAGCTTGCATTGCATGCTTGTCTGTCCCACAGGTACTCGATTGTAGTTGACCTAGACTTTGTTAGGCACGAGGAAAATAGCGCCAATGGGCTATGGATCGGGAGCGTACGCGAGGAGTGTTTTCCCAACACCAGCTTTGACCTGTTAGTGATCTCATAGACAAAATAGAGAAACGAGACGGTTTCATACGGGATCCGTAGCACCAAAGCAGTGATGGGGGTCCGGTGCACCAGGTTTCGACAGTTTGAGACTTTATGAACCATTCTCCGGTCCCAGCGCAAGCGACTGGTCTCGAGCGTTCAAATGCATCTGACCACGGGAAAAGCGAGAAAAGATGCTGGGTGACTTGCTCTGCAGGTCCAATCAGCGTGAGAATCACATGATGCTAGTATCCGACAAATATACCGTTGCCGATGATTGCTACTTTCTTGTATGTGGCATTGGCTACGGTCCTTCTCGCGGTTAGCACTGATTTTTGTTGGGCAGGTAAGCGTTTGGCGTATCTACATGATATTTGTGGAGAGGAAATCCGTAAAGAGAGTCCGGTACATATGCAAAAGATCGATATATTTTTTAATTTCTTTTTCCTGGAACGGCCAGGCAAAGCGACGCAGTCTTTTGTCGAGATCTAAGTGAAGGGCTGTCAGATGACGGTGGCATTCTTGAAGAGCATCATCGTTGAGCGAGGGTGGGCGTGATGGCAAGTCTAAGCCGGTAGACGCTGCCTCTTGTATAGCTTCGTCCACGCGAAAAAGAACCTCAGTCAAAGCAGAGACCTCTTGAAGATAGTGCTTCTGAGTCTTGGGAGCAGATTTGATGTCTGAGACGTAACTATAACTAAGCTTGGTTATTTGTCCCGCGATCTGGACAAGACTACCTATGCTAGCGACCAGGCCGATGATTTCCGCCATATTCCTTTCTCTTTGTTTCGCCTCTGGCCTGGATTTCAGAAGGAGTATAATGAAGAGATGAGTTGGATTCGATGGTGGGGCACGGTGCAACCCAACCTTATACGAGACAACACAGCCTCAAGACAGTGGGGCGAAAGGGCCAATGCTTATTTGATCGACGCAGAGAGCTGAGCATTCTCCACATAGGACTTGCTATAACAGTTGGCTACAGGCTCAATCTAACCCGCCACTTGCCAAGATAGAGTTGCTAGTTTGTCACCCAGACCAAATATGCCCATGTCTCCTGGCTAGCAAGTGCTTCCTTTGAATGATTGCCAAGCCCGAGATATAGTGGATTGTTCCACGTTTGAACAACATGATGCATAAACAGGCTGGGGAAGAGGACGAATGGTTGGAAGCTAATAAAGTGAAATTTCTGGAGCTTGCGGATGAGGCAGATGAGACTTTATTGAATGAGCTGGAGGACCTTTGAGAGCATGTATAGTTCAGGATTCTCTAAGCTCTAAGCACAGAGATGCTCTGTTTGCACTTTTACCAGTAATGCTACCAGGCTTTGAAATAAAGAACAGTCGAATCAGGAATCTCTCATTTGCATATTGGCCAATTTTCTAGTTTCAAGAAGATCGAGATAGGAATCTGCCAGGTTTGTCAGCGCTGATATAACACAAACAGCGGAAGATTCTTACTTCCGACAGGCCAGAGGGAAGTCAGACATTTCATTGCCTCCCATATGCATTTTACACAATCCCTGTAAAAAGGAAAGTTCTCCTGCTCCAGATCAGTAAATATGACCGCAGACTGGTACAGCCAGTCCATCACGAGTGATGGGAACTGCGATTGGTTGTCACGAAGTCGATGTGCAATAGGTAAAATCACTTCAGCTGTCCTTTCCATGGCTGTTAGAAAGCGATCCTCTGCTTCAGCATGCGATGGCACCTCGTCTATTGGTCGATGAAAAGATTGTAGCATCAGAAAGGCACTGAAGAGAAAACAATGTGAGTCAAAAGTAGAAACTGCTCGGTTTGTTTGAAATGGTTCGTACCTGCCCAAGACGGCTACGGGAGAGCAATACACCACTCCACATAGCTCCTCTTCTGAGACGGTTAATGATAAGAGGGATCGAATGGCACGGCCAAGAGTGTTTCGTTCTTCTCTCAAAAGATTTCGACCTATCTCGGTACCGGAGACATGTCGAAGAACCCTGCTCAGTAAGTGTGCAGCCTGCGCTAGGCGGGCGAACTTGCCCATCTTCTCGGCGCATGGGGACGAGACAGTGTAGGGGAGTACATTCGGATAGGTCTGTAATCTCATTAAAAACGAGATATCAACACATTATTCAATCCAGCTTACCCCATTGTTCCAATCATCATCTAAAACAGGTAGATAATAATTCTCCGTGGGATCAAGAGTGCACAAGGCCCGATTTGGCCAGTCCACGTTCATGCTTCTTGTTGACACAGTTACGGTTGTTTCTATGCTTGAGATGACACCACGTATTCACCTTTCCAAAATGATAACTGCCCACCAGGCCCGATGCTGTTCCTCCAGTGAGGCCCATTCAGAGAGGCCATTGTCCCATTCGACTATGGTTTTGTCTAACCCAAGTGCCACGGCGTACCGTGCACAGCTGCCCACCGTTCAGATAAGCCGCAGGATAGATCCCGTGGCCTCTTTCGTAAACGGCAACAAGGATCATAGCTTGCAGCATTGTGATAGTCATGTACCCGACTTGTTCGAGTTGAACTAACTGATTCTTCACCAGTGTGTATATTCGGTGCATGGATTGGCTATTACTATATTGCGGCAGGACAAGCTTCATGCACACTACCAGTAGAGCCCAATCCGCATCTTTGGGTGGAGCATGCAGTAGAATGCCACCATAGAGTTTGTTTCGGCAGATTATTGGCAGCCAAAGGTGTACTGAAGTGAAGAACTCGTCGGCAACATTCCGTATTGATTCTGGCGTTTTTACCACATTTGATAGGCCAACTGGAAGACACAATTGAGGCGTTGGAATCGTTAGGTGGCAGTGTTTGTAGACCCGATGATCTAAAAAGTATGCGACAGGGAATTTGTTTTGCAATAGAGATGTTGTTTGGGCAAGCTTGTTGAATTTACTTCCAGGAATATTGGCGTATTCGCACCGTCGCCCTGTTCTGTATGCGATAAATGAGACCTTTATATGCAGCTAATGAGAGACAAAATACATACCGGCGGCATAATGCGCACTCGGGAAACTCTTTGCCACATCGTCGCTTGCGGGACTGACAAGGGAGACACGGATGCTTTGAGAGACCTTTGTTTGAAGGGGAGCCCACATCGGATTCATTCGAAGCCAAATCCATTAGGCGAGTCAGACAAAAGAAACAAGAAATTCTTTGCGACGATGATCTCGGGATGGGTTTCAGCCAACAGACACGGGATTAGATAAGTACCTCTACTAGATCTTATTATTGTTATAAGTATTATTATTTTTACGATGCTCGGCTGCCGGTGGGGAGGTATTGCTCATCGGACTGCTCACTCTTGCCATTATGCTTCAAAAACATATCATCTGCTATATACTTTCCTCGCAACCAGGGCCCGTTTATACTCGTTTAGTTATTTGAATCCGCTGACTTCAAACAGACCACGTTCAGTTGCATTCTTCTCCACGCTGAGAATGCCGTTGACCGAGACTGACCCCTCCCGCATCCCCAGGTTGGAGAGCGTTTAGTAAGTCAAAACCTTTGCTCCAGCATTCTACATGTAGTGACTAACATTGAATACATCCATAGCACGAAGCAGGCCGGGAAACGAAACTTTTTCACTTCGTCTACGGCCAGCCAGACCTAGATGAGATCAGAGGACGCCCGCAGAAAGTACTCGACCTGAGGAACAAGTTCGAAGAGGAGTACTACATGATGACTGTCGGTGCACCCAAGGGGAGGATGGTAACCGATCGAATTGATGAGATCAAGCCTAAGAGGATGATAGAACTGGGCTGCTATATGGGCTACTCCGCCATTCTTTTTGGCGATGCAGTACGGCGCAATGGCGGCGAGCGCTATCTCAGTTTAGAGCTGAACCCGGAATGGGCAGCCGTTGCACATATGCTGATCGAGTTAGCCGGTCTGCGCGACTTTGTGCGAGTGATTGTTGGTCGCAGCGATGTCTCTCTTGACAGACTGTACCGGAGCGGCGAGGTGAGCAAGATCGAGCTCATGTTTCTGGACCATTACGAGCCTGCATACTTGACAGATTTGAAGCTGTGCGAACACCACGGCATGATCGTTCCTGGATCGGTGCTGGCTGCCGACAATGTGCTCTATCCCGGGAACCCGCCGTACTTGGAGTACGTCCGTAGCAGTGTCGAACAGAAACGCAAAGGGAGGGCCCATGCAGGGACATAATGTGGAGCGCATAAGCGAACGTCAGGTTAAGTCATATATGCCCGAGAGTGATACGCCCGCGTTTAAAGTGATTGGAAATCCCAATATCGTGTACCAGAGTGTACTGCGGCAACCAGAGGGAGAACGGGTGAGTCTTCGTGTCGAAGATGTAACTGTTCAAATTTGTCCTTTGCTAATCATGGTGATAGGATGAAGTCACCCGATGTGTGGGGTGGCAGGAGCAGGTATAGGGTTGGTTCACTAAAGTCAATCAACTTGTAGACAAAAGTCGGATGAATCCATTGAGTGAAATGAATAACAAATTCTAAATGCAAATTCTAAGACTCACGTATGGTAACTGGTTTGGGAATGTTCCTCGATTCCATGGAAAGGCCAACTTACTTTTGCATGTCCTCGAACGCGATTTGCGGGACAAGCTTTGGTTCAACCACTCGTCCGTGACATTCGAACCTAAGCGAGTCTGGAGGGCCTGGATCGAAGGTCCATTTGATCAGGCGATCAGTACCAGCGATAGAGCACCGTGCTCGACCTCTAAGATTGTGTCTGTGGTGCATCAGTCGACACGAATTTAGATCAAATATGTATCCAAAAGCAATCGGCGTCGGGCCCCATTTCCACAGGCAAAGGGCACTTTACGGGCCTAGACCAAGAGTAAGAGATATAAGAGATAAGACTTGCATCATTTCGTACATGGTTCATGTTCTCCGACAATTATTGGTTCCGTCATCTAGCTACCTTGCCAATCCAAACATTCTTCAAGGGAACACTCATACTCTCACAATGCCCGTTGAGAACTACGGAGTGTGGAAGGCGAAGCCTGTCCGCTTCACTTATGAAACGGATGCGGATGACCATGTGTCTCCTCACCTGTCGCTGTTCTTTACTACCAGTGACAATCCTCGCGGAGAAGGTCGTGCAGCAATAAACATCAAGTCTGGGGACAAAAGTGACTCCAGATTAGTGTTCTGGTTGGTCAAAAAATTCGAAAATTTTCAGAATGAACAACTCCGGGAGTTGAAACCAGGATTTCATCGACTGGAAGGCACCATGGAGCAAGCCCCTAGTGGCCTTGCACTGGACTATATTAGAGGCAATCTGTTCCACAGAGAAACAGGCAGGCTCCTGCCCCATGACATTCCTGGACCTGATAATGACATATTGGATGAGCTGATCCCCTTACTTGATGGCGCGGTCGACAATGACAGCGTGATCTATATCTATGGGTCGCATTTCAACAATGGCAACGGTATCCATAACATTCATATGAACCAGGGAAGTCCTAGGAAGTGGAAAAGAGACAATGGGATCTACCAAGACGGGGGTATCCTGCTGGACTTTGGAGATCACTGGATGGGGGTGTTTATCGGTTTCGCATCTCAGGCTGTGCATACCGACGCCGAAGGGCAGCCTACTCCCCCAGGTGGGTATCTTACCTGGAATGAGCTCTTGAACCCGGAAATCCCTGGGGAGCAACGAAAAAGGCGCGATGTCCATGACCGGACAGTTACTATTAGCGAGGCTTTAATCCGCCATCATGGTGCAGAGCCAACGACCAAACCTGACATGATCACTCTCTCCAACCGGGCAGACGCGCCCGTGGTACTGAATGGCTGGAGCATTCGGAATCACAAAGGCGACAATGAATACCTGCCTGATGGAACCGTCTTGCGTCGGAGACGTCGCCAGAGCTTTCAGCTGCACAACTGCGCGCTGTCCGACGAGGGTGGTACCATCACGCTCTTGAATGAGCAGGGGCTCAAGGTGGACGGGGTGCGATATACCGCTACACAAACCAGTCCAGGCCATGTTGTCTCATTTTGAGCCCAGTACGGGCTGTCGATGGGTGTTTAGGTCGATAATTTGCAATTTAACTTCCTGTTCTTTCTTACTCCTTTTTTTTTTTTTTTTTTTTTTTTTTTTTTTTTTTTTTTCTTTTTCTTTTTTGTCACGTATACGTACTCTGTGACTGTTGCCTGAGGCACAAAATGCAGGCCGATCGATTTGGCTGTTTGGTGAACATGCGATTTCTGTGGTCATGTATTTTTTGTAGCACTATATCACATCTATTCTTGTAAACGTATTCACATTAACCTCAATAGACCCACTAGTTTGGTGATGCCTTAATCTTAGCCAAGATGGTCCGATATGGCAAGTCGACTTCCCGAGAGAGGATCGGGATCCGCGGACTCCGATGCAGAATTTCCGTCGAGAAGCCACACATATAAGTAACACGGGACAACCTATAGGATATGAAGGATACTAAATATCATACGTGGGAAATCCGATTGGTGTGCCTGAACCTGCTCTCTCTATCAAGGCTGCATTAGTCCCGTCACCATGATCCCTCACCAATATTATCCCACCACAATACATCTACCACACTTTGCCGCCAATGAGACCTCGGTAGTCTCCTTGATCGCGCAATTTGGCTTCTTATGGGCTGCAGTCCTAGGGACTGCCTTTCTCGTCATACGACGTGTGCGACCGACAGCAAGTCGGGCGGATAAATTGGCCTTCGTGTGGATGTGCTTGAGTATGTTCTATGACCCTGTCAGTTCTTTTGGAGAAATCACACTAAGATAATACATGTAGCGGGGTTCATTCATTTGTTCTTTGAGTCCCACTTTGTCATTCATCATGAGACCCTTGCAGGCTCACAGGAGCTATTCGGTCAGCTATGGAAGGAGTACTCTCTATCGGACTCCCGATATCTGACATCGGACGCATTCCTTGTCACCATGGAGGCCGTGACTGCTGTACGTCGACCTGATTGTGTCAATGGAAATTAATATAGACTAACAGTCCTGCAAAAGTTCTGCTGGGGACCCCTGGCCTTCTTTATTGCCTACTGCATCGCAGTCCAGCATCCTGCACGTCATGCCCTGCAGCTGCTGCTCTCCGTCGGTCAGGTCTATGGTGACGTCCTCTACTATGCCACTAGTCTCTTCGACCTTTATTTCCATGGAGAAACCTTCTGTCGGCCCGAGGGCTACTACTTCTGGTTTTATTACTTTTTCTTCAACTTCATCTGGATGTTCATTGGCTCTTGTGAGTATTGGCCTAGCTGTCGAAAGGAAATAGCTGACAATTCATAGATTACGTGAAACAAAGTGTCGGAGAGATATATAGAGCGTTCAAGACTGTGCAGGAGTTGGGCTCGTCGCGCAAACTGAATTAATTCGGGGAGAAGATATGAAATCAGTCGATTTTCTCTGGCATAGCAAGACCCTGGTGTTTGATCCGTGAGGAATACCCTCAACTTCCCTCCACCGAAAGGTGGCCTGTATGTTATGTGGCCGACATTAGTAGTTAATATTATGGACAATGCATCATTTTAGAGATTAGTGGCACAATGTATGCTATTTATTAGATATTTTCCACCTCCGGACTCTGGCGCGCAGAGAATGTTAGACGTTTATCGTCCCGCTTAAAACCTCCGGGGTTCTCCCGATGGACTCGGATACCATCCCCGGTTAGCAGATCACGTATAGGACGCCGGGACATTCCGGTGGTCAAGCGTTTTTCAGGGGAAGATAATCATTTACTTTGTAGAAACGGTGATCGGCCCGATCGGACCCAGGCGGCACAACCAGGTTATGCTATTGCTGTGGTAGGCTGAGTATTACGTGGAGCTTGTGCCTGTTAAGCTTGGGTTGCCTAGAAAAACAAGCTCTTAATGGTTGAAGATAGGAATCCAGGGCTTCCGCGCTATTCTATCCAAGTGGGGCCTTGCATGATATGCCACCATTTATCTGCCTGCGATGCAGACGGGCCAATTTATGACTTCCCGTCTTGCACATGTTATTCTACAGGGAGGACAGGATACATGAATGGATGATAAGTGTCTCTGATATCAGTGAGTCCCCTTGTCGGACAGAGGTATATATCGTTGTGATCTTTCTCGCCCCCTAAACCATTTCGATCGTCAGTAGGCGGTGCAGACAATTTTAGAATCCCAATCGCACACTGGAACTCAACACCGATTGTCAGCTATAGTGTAACGTTGGATTGATTGATACTATCACTGGCCAAAAGAGAGTAAGCAAGTCAGCCTTCTACGGGGAACATGGATCCCCATCTGCCACTGAGACAAGCCTCGCAAGCAGCGACTCCACAAGGCGGAGCTCCGTCGGGAATAGCACTAAACTAGCCGTAAGAGATATCGGGGGCCATAATTGTAACATTACTATACACCAGACTGAACCATCTATAAAGGTGTGCCGCTGTCACGATATTCTCGATATGATTCTTGTCTGTCTGTGGAAATATCGCAGATCAGGTCCACACAATGCGGCCCTTGTCTCATCTTTCTTTTTTCAACGGGCTCCTGCTCGGCCTGTCCGCCCTCTCGGCTGCGACCTCAGTAGTCCACGAGAGACGTGAAGTTACATCCTCGAACTGGGTTAAGCGGGCGCGTGTGAACCCATCGGACAAACATGTTGTCCGCATTGGATTAACTCAGAGTAGCCTTGACGAGGCTCATGACCTGTTGATGGATGTGTAAGTGAACGGCTGTTGTTTCGCTTGTCAAGGTTATACTCCGCTCTAACGTGCCGCTTCAGCTCAAATCCGAGCTCTCCCAACTATGCTAGATTCTACTCGGCAGATGAAGTCGCTGCGAAATTTGCGCCGTCGACAGAAACAGTCAACGAGGTCCAGAACTGGCTCACCGAGAAGGGAATTAATGCTAGCCGCGTCGCTCAAACGCAGAACCATGGCTGGCTTGTATTCCACGCAACGTCGAAGGAGATCGAGAATTTGTTCGACGCCACATACTATGAGTACCATAACAGGAAAACTGGAAAGAAAGCAATTGCTTGTGAACAGTGAGATTTACATTCCGTTGAGCTGTCATAAGACGTCGTGGCTGAGACAATACGCAGGTATCATGTCCCCGCTTCGGTGCAAAAGCATATCGACTATGTGCAACCTGGTGTCAATCTGAACCCATCGTCAGGCAAAGCCTCCACTAGCCGTAAAAGGGGAGCGGCAAGCAAGAAGACGAACGTCCCTGCGCGTGCAGCACGGCCTATTCACCAGCATGATGTCAAAGGCCTCAACGTCACTAACTGTGATCAGCTAATCACACCCGACTGCATTCGGGCTTTGTATAAGATTCCCTCGGCGCGTGCGACGCCTCACCCCAATAACTCGTTGGGCATTTTCGAGGAAGGGGACTACTATGCGCAGGAGGACCTTGACCTGTTCTTCAAGACTTTTGCCAAGGATATTCCTCAAGGCACCCACCCCATCCCCGCCTTTATCGACGGTGCGGAGGCTCCAGTCCCCGTGGTGCAGGCGGGTGGGGAGTCAGATCTCGATTTCGAACTAGCATATCCAATCGTGCATCCGCAGAGCATCACATTGTACCAGACTGACGATGCAAACTGGGCCAGCAATACCACGGGATTCCTCAACACTTTCTTGGATGCACTTGATGGCGTGAGTTGAAACTGGATTATCATAGTATCCGAACTGTATCACTAACGTCACGCAATATATAGTCGTACTGTACCTACTGCGCGTATGGTGAATGTGGCAATGACCCTTCTCTGGATCCCGTTTATCCTGATGACGGTGGTTATGATGGACAGCTCATGTGTGGCGTATTTAAACCCACGAATGTCATCAGCGTATCATACGGCGAACAGGAGAATGACCTTCCCGCAAATTACCAGCAGAGACAATGCATGGAGTAGGTCTTACATGCTATTATCCCATGCAGCTACTCGACTCACCGCTAATCCTTTTCCAGGTTCCTGAAGCTTGGTTTGCAGGGAGTCTCGGTACTCTTTGCCTCTGGTGATAACGGTGTTGCAGGACCTCCTGGAGATGGTAACAGCGTTAATGGCTGCCTGAACAATGGGACAGTGTTCAGCCCTGCATTCCCTAACAGGTAAGAGACATCGACTGCCGGTAGTAAACCTCATGCACTAACGAATTCAGTTGCCCATACATCACCAACGTCGGCGCCACCAAGGTCTACCCGGGATACACTGTTTCCCAGCCCGAGAGTGCTGTGTATGATCCGGCTGGATTAGACAGCTATGCTTCAGGTGGTGGCTTCAGCAACATCTACCCCATCCCCGACTACCAGGCGGATGCCGTCGCCACGTGCGTCTCCCGAATGGTGATAATGTGTCCTTAACTGACGCTGAAGGCAGATACTTCAAAGACCACAACCCCCCTTATCCATACTACGAAGGCGCCGAAAACCTGGGCAAGAATGGTGGTCGTTACAATCGGTTGGGTCGAGGCTATCCGGACGTAGCCGCCAACGGCGACAACATTGCCGTATTCAATGGCGGCGAGTTCGGTTCGTCGGGTGGAACAAGTGCTAGTATGTGGACTTTCCACGCTTGTTTCTTATTGGAAATGCAGGTATGCAGCTACTAACCAGATATTTGTTGTACTAGGCACTCCGATCTTTGCTTCCATCATCAACCGCATTATCGATGAGCGTCTTGCCGTCGGAAAGGGTCCCGTTGGGTTTATCAATCCGGTTCTCTACAAGAATCCCTCCGTCCTGAATGATATCACCAATGGTACAAATCCCGGCTGTGGAACGGACGGTTTCTCAACTGCTCCTGGGTAAGTATTCATTTTTCCTTTGTGCCGTGGCTAGGTTGCTAACTCACGACTTTTCAGATGGGACCCCGCCACTGGGTTGGGAACACCGAACTATCCCAAGATGTTGAAGTTGTGGCTTGACCTTCCTTAGGCGATACTTTGAGGGCCTGAGGAAAAGATGTCACCAGAGTTGAATCGATAAGGTGATATTTCGGGGATGCGGTTCGATAAATATCGAGATTGACCTATATTTATGCTTCTATTGTTAATATTGATTACTTTAAGCAAAAACTTAGGAATTACTGGTTAGAGTGACGTATTTTTACCTCGTAGGATTCAGGCTGCATGGTGGGACGTCGTCGTTGTCTTTCATATGCTCCGTGTGGGATTCATCGCTGCATATCTGTTTCCGCTTGAGCAGTAAAACCCGGCGACTAGCGCGCCGTGTAAGACAGCAGAATGGAATCGGCAAACATGACCATGTGCGAATGGCTATGTCAAGAGCGTTGTGGTCAAGACACAGCTCGTGCACTAAAGACTATTTGCGGTCGGCGGAAAGTTTGAGTAAAGGTCCTAGAGTAGACGGAATAGGAATCCGACCAAGGTCCAGGATGCATCATTATCAAGTCAGGGTCCATTCTTAGCACACTGCAACACGACAGTTCCTAAGCAGTACGTCCGAAGCTAGGATCGCCATCGCAATAAGTACAAAGTCGATCAGGACCAATATCACAAAGATCTGAAACACTGCCGCCTAAGCTGCCACCTTAGCTTGGTCGATCGTAAAGCTCTCTCAGACGATAGAGTCATTCGGAATCAGCTCGAATCACTATTACACGTTATATTAGCGCAATGATTGGACATGCCACTCGCAACGAGTGATAAGATTATGTGTGGTCTATCTCGTTAGCCAACTGAGGAACTCACTCGTCACAATGTCCGTGGTCATAAGGGAGCATTTCACCCATAAACACACATTTCGGTGTTGATCACATTCTATGTTGGTGAGCGCAGGTTCAAAAATGACCCCATCTAAACATTATTTGCTATTCGCAGACGTGATCAGGCTGAGGAGTAAGAGAGGCAGATCTCATTAGTCGGTGATAGCCCAGTCATGTCAACACGATAATAACTAAGGTATACTCCAGATCTTAGGTATCTATCACGCAGGTGTCACCAAGTTTGTACCTGAAGTTGTGCAAGAAACTCCGGATGACATGCGACCTCTCAGATGGAGACTTCCCCTGGGCGTCAAGGGATAGCCTCCTTGCCAGCACCGCCTCCTAGAGATCCAGCCGATGGGTGTATACCCAGAAAGGAGAAACACAAGTGTCTCAGGGTAAACAATGCCAATTTCGGTAGTGTTTGGGATGTCATAGTACAAGCTGGTCGGCAAACAAGGTCGGTAAGGGACGAGATCTCATCGAATGGCAGCAATTATTGGCACCGAAACCAATGGTGTTCTAGCGCCCTGCCTTACGATGTGCTTGAGCGGGAACCTGCACATCAACGGCGCAGGGGGAAGCCTCCACCAACTAGCTTTGTTGGTTTGATAGTTCGGTTGTGTCTCTGACCCCCTTGGGTGATTGCCGAGCTCATATGAACTCGTTTCCGTGGTCGGGCTTGGCGCGTTCAAATATATCTTCAAGTTTGATTGGACCAGACTAACATATCATGGATGTTGTGATATCTATAACTTCATGAGATAATTGTGGTACCTACTCTGGACCCGCTGAGCAAAATGATAACGAAATGCGATCAGGACTAAAAATGATCAATGCTATCCTGTTGCCAACCGAAATTCGAAGGGATGTCAACATGACTGGATTATTCTCGTTCATAACTCCTTCGCTTGAGATAGACTCCATCTTGAAGGGGGGGGGAAGGGGCTGGAGCAAATGAGAGCCTCTTCTATCATTATTAGTGCCAAACCTAGGCACGCAAGGGGGAAAGTCAAAGACTCGTACGTCCATGCGAGTGATGCGATCTGTCAGGTCGACACAAAATTTCCCGACAGAAAACAAAAGGACCTTGTTTTGACTATTTCGGAATTAAGTTACCGTCCGCCTTTTTGTACTGCTCTGATTGGCGGGTATCCGTACCTGGTGTAAGGGGTTACGGAGCTCTGACCACCAGCCCTAATCTCATCCCTGGGAGTTGAAACGAACCTCAACGTATTCTCTATTGCGATCTGTCGATGATCGCTCTTAACAGCTGATACATGGAGCGAGCTCCGAGGTAGGTACCTTGCAGCTTTGGATAGAGCGCACCGTTTCACAACGCTCCCCGGCGAGATTTACGCGTATCGGTGGACACTGTGGATAGGACGAACGGGATCTGTCGGTTGGGAAAGTTGATGTATCCAACCGCTGCCGTTCCTCGCTCAAAGCTTATCGGGGATATGACTCCATCCGACGCAAGGTTGATACCTGTCAAGGTTCGAAGGGCCTTGGAAGGCATTCGGCAACTTAGATCCTTGTCTGTGGTTCCCTACGTTGCGATGAACGCCCCACAACGCTCGCCCTGGGAGGGATGGATGTACATGAATACCCCTCATGAGAACCACATGGCTAGTAAACGATGTTGATCGATGCACGGAAATGGATCCTCCTGGACTCGGCCTATCTATTGCTCACACTATTTAGTCGGCGTTCAATGTGATGAATCGGCGGTCCCTCCCCACATTATGTTTTGACTTTTTATTTTTGGACGACCTAGACGTGAAGAACCTGACACATACGGGTGTCGATGCGCGAACTCCCTGTCCCACCGAGAACTCAGGTAGTATTTATTAACCCTTCCGCTGGCCGCGCGAGAGGTGATTCCAAATAAGCGAAGCCACAGCTTTTACCTTCCATCGCTAGAATTCCTACCAGTGTATGCTTAACTTGGTTTCCCATTGCAGTCTTGGACAGATTACCTGTCATGTCTCAACAACCAATATCAGACGATGGCGTCCCTGGAGATTTCGAACACCCCAATCAGAATCTACGCCGGTCCATTATCATTACGCTTTACTTTGCCTTCATCCTGTCCACAACGGCTGTCGCTCTCCGGCTTCTAGCGAGGAAGTTAAATGGCACCCGACTCTACTTGGATGATTATCTGATTATAATCGCTCTTGTATGCAAAAGTACCTTCCGGACGCTTCTTTTCACAGTTCTTACTAACCCCTGCCGTAGCTTTTTAAATATGGGTGCTCAACCGGAGTCGCGATCCGTAGGTGGCCTTGATGCCGTCCTTTCATCCGCATGCCCGAGTTCAGGTGGCTAATCTGATACCAGTGCTTTTCAACGGACTGGGCTCCCACATCACGATGATCCCTGAGAAGAACCTCACCATCTATCTGAAGGTTTGTATCTCCAGTTTTGTTTGCCCGGCGGTCCACTTACGAATTGAATCAGATTGGATGGTCCAATCCCTTGGTTTATACCAGCTGCATCTGCTTTATTAAGCTATCCGTCCTCGCACTTTATAAGCGCTTATTCTCCACTCCGCGGATGATTCTCGCCGCCAATATTGTCGCCGGATTTGTCATCCTCTGGGCTCTGAGTGTTTGTGTGGTGGGGATCTTGTTGTGCCTTCCGGTCAACAAGTTCTGGGATCCAACGGTGCCAGGATCCTGCATCGACTCCGCGCAATATTATTACGGCCAGCAAATCCCCAACATCTTGACCGATGCGGTTCTTCTCATGATGCCCTTGAAATTCGTCTGGGCACTGCCGATCTCCAAGACACAGAGACTGCTGCTCTCTGGGGTGTTTGTTACTGGCGGCTTGTAAGTACTCTTTGCATGTATCCAGTGATTAATATCTAACTCTGAACACCCAGAACCCTGATTTTCGACATCGTCCGACTAGTCGCCATGATAGATCTCACACGTTCTGGTCCTGACGTTACCTGTAAGTATCCATAACTATACCTACACCATCTTCTCTACCCGTACCCTCGCTAACCACTCGACCAAAATCAGACAACCAAGTCCCCGTCGTAGTATGGACATGCATCGAAGCAACAGTCGGAATCATCGCCGCCTGCCTACCCAACATGAGGCCGCTCTTCAAACTCAGTCGTGGCAGTTTCTGGTCCCAGCTACGATCTGGCACGGGCCATTCCAAGCAACCTCTCAACCCCTCGCAGGAGCTGTCTATGGAGGATAGTAACTATGACCCTTACTTTACCCAGACGAACATCTACACGAGACACAGTGTCTCCATTCAGTATAGCAAGCCTTGAAATCTCTTTTGTTTACATATTTCCTTTGTTCGTTGTCACTGGAACAGCCCATAGCCTCTTGCAAAACTGAACATACTGTTTTTAATTTGTGTATAAAGTTCGCTGTCGCGAGACAAAAATCAGGAAGGGACTCTCTTGTATGTACATAGCCAATTGAGTCATAATGCTTCTCTTTGCTGAGGATTTGGTTTGTGGGGACTTTATCGGGCCTGTAGCTTTCTTAGTCTGAGGTCCTAACATAAGCACACGGATATGTAGCTTACATCAAAAATGGAATAAAGTATACAAAAGCAAGTAATAATTAACAATTGTACCTATTGGATATAATAACAGTAACCAGAATTATTACGTATAATTTTGGTCGATATTTGGAGTAAACTGGGTACGTCATTCCGATGTCACCCTCATGTCATATCGATAACAAAAAATATAAAAAGGATATAAAGCGATCGGACTATAACCAAACATCAATAATCAAACTATACCTATTTATTTAGTATTCATAAGCTCAAACAGGATACCAAGCAAAGATGCCCGACAAAAAAGTCCTCATAATCCTCAGCGACGCCGACTCCATCCCACTAAAGAAAACCAGCGGCCTAGATGCCGGCAAAATAGTCGACCAACCCTCCGGCTTCTTCCTCATGGAACTCGCCAAACCACTCCAGAAACTCCTCAATGCCGGGTACGAAGTCACCTTCGCCTCCCCCAAAGGCCAAGAACCCACCCCCGACCCCAACAGCGAATCTCTCCTCGCCTTCGCGGGCAACTTCTACGAACGCCGACGCGAGAACGAGCTCATTGATCGCATGAAGCGGGAGAATGGATTCAGTCACCCGCGGACGTTTAGCTCCATTAGCGATGACGAGTTGGAGTCCTTTGCGGGCGTGTTTATCCCGGGTGGACATGCGCCCTTGAGAGATCTCGGTGCAGATAAGGATCTCGGGCGCATTTTGAGGTATTTTCATGCGAAGAGTCGGCCTACGGCTGCTATTTGTCATGGGCCGTTTGCGTTTTTGAGTACGAAGTTTGCTGGGGATGGGGAGTTTGCGTATAAGGGGTATAAGATTACCTCTTGGAGTGATGCGGAGGAGAAGATGATGGAGATGATGATGGGTGGGGAGGTGGAGAAGGTGGAGTCGGATCTGAGGAATGAAGGCGCTATTATGATTGAAGGGGTGAAGGAAAAGATTGGCAGCGTTACGGTTGATCGTGAGCTTGTTACGGGCGCGAATCCTACTGCTGCTAATGCTTTGGGGGATCAGTTTTTGCAGATGTTGAGTGTACATTGAGTCGTTGACGTGGGATTACTGGATTGAGGACTGTATAATAGTGTCCACGTGATAATGAATAAATCACTTTGGACTCGCATGCTATGCAACACTATGATTATATCGGTGTCAGCTATTAGTCCAGCAATAGGTGCCAACATATAATTACTTCCATAGATTTGTTCTTTGTGTTTTTCTGCATTAATCCGTAATCTTGGCTTTGGCTATAACATCTGCGGGGTGATCACCAGCTCTAACATCCGAGCCGAGGTTGATAACCCACAGACGAAGTTACATTGTAATCTTCACCTTTTATATCTCCAATAACTAGACGTATACGACACTACAGTCAACAGTCTTCAAAATGGAAGCAAACTCATTCAAGACGATACTCTACCAAAATTCCCCCAACGGCAAGATCGCATACATAACCCTGAACCGTCCGGACCGCTTCAATGCCATTGACGGACACCTCCCAAGGGATCTCCGGGAGGCTGTCAAACTAGCCAACGCAGACCCTACCGTGCACTGCATCATCCTAAAAGGAAACGGGCCCGGATTCTGCGGTGGATATGATCTGGACATCTACTCCCAGAACGCGGTACGTGGAGAGACGGCTGGATCACAGGATCTCTCAAACGGATACGATCCCTTGATCGACTACACTATGATGAAAGAGAATACCGACTGCTTCTCAGAGCTATTTCATAGCCATAAGCCCACGATTGCACAAGTCCACGGTGCCGCGGTGGCAGGCGGAAGTGATATCGCCTTGTGTTGCGATCTGGTCATCATGGCAACTAATGCGCGCATCGGCTACCCTCCGAGTCGGGTCTGGGGTTGTCCGACTACTGCGATGTGGGCTTATCGGATTGGGGTTGAGAAGGCTAAGCGCATGCTCTTCACTGGTGACTTGATCAGTGGAGCTGAGGCAGCGGATATGGGACTTGTTCTTAAAGCGGTGCCGGAGGAGCAGTTGGAGGAAACAGTAACGTTGTTGGCAAATCGCATTGCGTCGGTCCCGCAAAATCAACTGTGGATGCAGAAACAGGTGATTAATGGTCTTATTGAGGGCCCACTGCTTAGGAGCCAGAAACTATCTACGATCTTCGACGGGATTACCCGTAACTCCCCTGAGGGTGTTGCCTTCCAGGAACTGAGCAAAGAGAAAGGGTTCAAAGCTGCTATACAGGAACGTGATAGCCCGGCGAGATCGGAGAGATATCGGAAGGTGTGGAAAAGTGTGCTATAGCCATCTTAATGGGGAAGTAAATCCATGATGTGTAGTTCATTAATCCCTTTGTCAGTTGAGCGCATAACCCACGAACCAGGTCCTTTCTATTTAGCTGCGATATCTATGTACAGCAATATGACCCCGTGAATAATTCTCAACGGGCTTATAGAATCCCAAGGTTATATATATAAAACTGACGGTCAAAAGTACAGTACTTAGTAGTGAAATAAGTGGCTCGATTATTATATGTCTTCATTTTCCGTTGTGTATCCTTTCATGTTATTTCGTTATTCTACAATACTAGTCGAACGCTAGGAATCTGAATTAGTAAAGTGTATTCTCTGGTGCCTGTTCAGCCGATGCAATGCTAAACTATAGTAAAACCTCTTTATAAGCAACTTCGATATAGGAAATATACTCGATATAAGCAATTTTGGAAGCCAGCTCAATTCATTCCTTATATCGAGGTTTTACTGTAGTGATAAATCGAACAATTTCTTACACCTTGCAAGCATTCTTAGGAGATGCTATCTAGGATATATACTTATATACATGCTAAATTCTGCGATGGTGCAAGAAAGGACGTATGGTACATATAACGTATATTCCATGTGGAGACAGTACTTCATCGCTCGGAACGATTGTCGACACCATCAGCAGTTGTATCACTATATGGCTTGACTTAGCCCTAGTCCTTTTAATGAATACAACGGCACAGTATAAGCAACAAAATATATACCTTACAAAACAGCTACGAAATGTTTCAAGATGAGTTGTTGTATATACTCGTACATCTGTTCTCTAATTTCTACATACTATATAACACAAAAGTATAAAATCGATCATACAAAGTTATACATCTATAATAGTTATCTGATCCAAATCCCGGTTTCTCCAAACACCAGAGGTTAGGGAAATATGTTGCGACTGTTACGGCTTAAAGGGCCCAGTTTGCACTATAGTAGTCATGGGTTCTTGCAGCCACTAAAGCTACTAACGCCACGGAATGATGATCATTACTACAAGATTTTGAGATAGACCCACGAACAAATAGATTGTTCTCCACAAACGACAACACTACCAATGCTGCACTACGACTCAGGCCATGCAGGAGGCGTAAAGATTAGTACCAAATTGAGACACCAAATATCTCTTAGTATAGTGGCGCCAATAGTAGCACCCAAGTCACGATGGCTGATTGCGTAGCCCATGAACCATTCCTATACTCCTTCGTATTTAAACCTCAACAACATCACTTTCCTGTTACCATTGCTTCTTATGCCAGCCGCTGGTCGTTTCCTTATCATTTGGTCAACCAAACGAAAAATCCTCAACTTGCGATGTCACAGTCTATCGGAAACATGTATGCTCTTGCTCCTGTTTATTGACGGTGTTCCATAAAATTAATTTCTCGCATTTAACAGGCTGTCCGCCGCTGGAGATCGACAAAGGAAGTCCAGAGATGCGACGGTGTTTCTCACATATGTCAGTATTGATTTAATGCTGATTTAGATATCAGCAACTACATAAAGCTGACCTCCATCATAGCTGTCCGAGCTTAGTGCAGCGCTATCCGATTTAATAGAGAAACTCTCGTATGAGGTTCAAGATGCGGCAGTGAGCGGTGAAATAGATCTTGATGGCGCAACGATCCTCGATTACATCGACTACGCTATACAACTTCAATCAGAAATCAAGGATACAATGCAAAGCTTACTGAACAGCCTCACAGGCTCAGGCATACATTATGGTGGGAATACGGTGTTTGAGATTAGAAGCAGGCTGTAGAAAGACAGATGCTTGGAGGCCTAGCGGTAATATAGCAATGTTCATCCAATGGAAGTATGTAGTAAATTTTCATTATCAATTGAATCTCATCGCTTGTTCTAGGTACCTTAAAGCTCCTGTCTACTATGTTCAGATCCACTAACACGATAAGGCCGCTTTCGGATGAATTCAGTCACACGGCCATATCTGGATTACGTGCCTTGTGGTTTTATCTATGTCTGTAGCACTTGCCACATTTGTAATTTAGACAGTGTATCTTAATTTTGCATAATTCTGCAGATGTCAACCCGATAACTGCATTTGGGATACAGAATGTATAGTCTATCCTAGAGACACATGAAATATAGCGCTAGTGACTACAGGGTTCGTACTTTTGCTTGATACCGGTTTTGCTTTATGATAGACCCACTGTTCATTAATTCTTTGGATTAGATAGCTAGTTAATTGAGGGGTCTGACCGCTGCTTTCGCCGTGATAGCCGTATATGGGTTGGATGTTAGGTCAACAGAATGCTTGTAGAGAAAATTAATTTCGTTTCTCCTATTAATGCATATAGGTGGGGAATTAACCAATAGTTATGTAATTGTCTAGTCAGGGAATCTAGCAGAATCCTCCAGGGCCTGGACTTGTCCGTGGGTGGCAGGTGTGGGCCTGGACACTGACAAGGCACGCAGGGCTACCTCGAATATGTGCTCCATCCGAAGGTGACAGGAGCCTCCCTCCATGGATTCGTGTCGTCTGGTAGTTCTCCTACGCTTAGACCCACAAAACCTGTTATGCAAGGAAAAATCCGTGCGTATTTGGTGGCGCCTGAAATCGAACGGCAGGGTACTTTTGCCGGACAAATCAGATGCTCGCACTGTGTCGATCTCGGGCTTTGACTGTTCTCCGAGGAAATACAATGGGCATCATTCTTGATTGGGTTTCCCCACGTGTTCATTTGCGGCTAACTGCCATACTTCAAAAGGCTGCCTTCTGAGGCTTAGTGTTTTATTGTAGTTGGCCTGCTCATGTTGAAACTCTGCCTTCCGGCCGCCTCCTTGCTGCTTTTACATGCATCGCTCGCCTCTGATACCTTTGCTACGCACTTCATTCAATCCCTCTTTTCATTCATGGGGCAGTATAGCTTACCACGCCGCTACCGCTTTCAATATCCCTTCAGTATGGTACGAATTATTGATAATTAAATTTGGCCCTAATGTTGATACATTGTCACTATATGTTGATCAACCTGTACTTTTTCTGATCTATTAGAGATACATTACACCAACTCTTTCTTTTAGAAGCGAGATACACAGACTACCAGTATGTAGATTCCTACATGCCTCTATTTAAACCTAACCCCCACGTGCCTTGTTGGAATTAAAGCCCTGTTAAGTCTTCCAGTGATATTGGGTCTTAGAATTATGCTATTCAGCACCATCTACGCGGTTATCATATTTGGCTACAACCACGTATGAGCGGGAAAGTTGGTCAAATCGGCATTAGTATTTTCCGGTGGCCACTCTTGCATATATAATCCCTATGTCAAATGTTTCATCAGCCGCGCTGTCAAAACAGTTGTATCAGTTGAGATGTGCGAATGTTACAATCACGCTGTAGGCCGTGCTGAAATCATTTTGGAGCAGATAACCGTGTATCAGTGGATTACTCTAAGCAAAAGTTGAATTTCTGTACCAAACGTAACATCGGAATCATGTTTTCATGCAGGCAACTATCTGGCGATCACTTAGTTTTCTGGATTTTCCTATGGCTCCCATGCAGAGTCTAGTCGCCATTGAAGTGAAAAGCCTTCCGGTTGCCTGTCGGATCCCCAATTCTAGAAGAGTCATCCCCTACGAACTAGAATTAGTCGAAGAATAGCGGCACTTCTATTTGTAACCTAAGTCTATACAAACATACTAGGTTGATCCAGGTAAGGCTGTGCGTCATGTGGATCGTCGCTACCCTTATCCACCCTTGCGAATGCGTGCAAGACCTCTTGGTCCCACTTGGTCCAGTGACAATCATATATTCCAGGAGGCCGACGGGTGTACAGAGCCAGACATTGACCGATGCAAAGACCAGTCAAGACGTGGCCTCGTGTAGCTAGCCCAGATCCACAACGGCAGAGCTGCTGTGTAGTAAGCAAGGATATCGATAGCCGTGCCGAGAAAACTATGGGGTACGCGCTCCGAGGGGGTCAGGATTTAGAGGTTGGGGGTCAGGGTGGGGCGGAGAAGGCAGCTCCTAGGGGGTCAGAAAGAATTCTGGCTCCTCACGTGACTTTTTGATTTCTGACCCTGTACAGCCCTACCACGTGATTCCTAAATTCTGCCCCCCTCAGAGACCCTATCATGTGACCAAGGCGGTAGACCTCAAAGGGGGTCAGGGTGGATCTGACCCCCAGCCACTAAATCCGGACCCCATTGGAACTGGGACCCCGAAAACTATCACGAAAACATCTGGGAGTGCACAAACTAGTCTGGATCGCCATTGGGTATTCAAGATCCCCAACGCGAATGTGGTTAACCTATCACCAAAAAGGCCCGCCGCATACAATGTCCGCACCATTCGGAGCCAGATCTCAGCACATTTGGCTACCAGCGAGCCAGCTCCGTGACCCAAGCGATTCGAGGCAGCAAATCTAAAAATGGTGAGCGACAACCATAACCAGGGCTCCAAAATCATATTTCAATGAACTACTGCTCTAGGCGCGTCACCATTGCTAGATCCATCACTCCGTGAAGTACTTCGATAGATAACCATCGACAGCCTCAGCCCTGGATTAAATGTTGTCTAGACTTCCATCAATAACAGACCAAGACCGTGGGAGCCCCTTCAAATTGCAATCTCTCACACAGTGGGATCTTCGCTGATCTAACTATATCCAGGAGATGATTGTTCATGGCAACTTGGCAACAGCCTCCGAATGCTGTTACGGTTGGTCCGATGCGTCTGTAAGACCGACTTCGCCTCACTTGGATGTTGGCGCGCTATATTTTACCTTTCCCGGTCAGGTATCATGGCCTATGATTGGATCCCCGAGCCTCCTAGGGTGAGCATTGATCGCTCAGGGTCCACTCCATGAATCAGTTTTGGCCCCCAGTTCAAATTTGAGCCTCTGTCGTGATAGATAGTAAGATACTTTTAACCTGTAGTCCCGCTCTTGCGCGTCGCCCAAACACCCGCGAAAGAAAAATGTGTTGACAATTCGATCGCATATCCCCAGACTCATCTCGTCCGTAAATACCACAGATTCCCCACAATGACTTCAGATACAAGGCAATGTTACTTCCCTAGCGGAGCCATAGCGCCCAATAATGTTCCCTGCAAATCTGACACAAACACCCACTGCTGCGGACGATCGGATATCTGTCTAGACAACGGGCTTTGTCTTAATGTGGGCCACCAGCCTTATGTGCTCTCTCGAGGTGCCTGCACCAATAAGAAATGGAACGGATGTAGCCCAATTTGCAGTAAGCGGTTTTTCCCCCATGGGCGACTTCATGTTGGCTGACGGGCATGGTTCATGCAGAAAATGCCACCCCCTCTATCGGGGCCTCCATTACAAATGTCGGCTTTTCATCCGGTAATGCGGCTACATATTGCTGCGGTAGCCCAAGGACCAATGGATCATCTGTCGTCTGTCTCACCAGTGAGTCGGACAGCAACAGTAACGTCCCATTCACTATCCAGGACGGCAGCCCCATCCTAGGCGCTGCGATGCTCCAGAACGTCACTACACTTGACACTACCGACTCGTCTTCATCGGACTCCAACTCCTCCACGGCCACACCTACCGCCTGTCCACCTTCCCATGACGTCGCGATCGGAGCGGGGGTGGGTGTCCCACTGGGCGCGATCGCTATACTGTTGTTGATTTGGGCACTGTTGGAACGGAGGAAGGCAAGCCGGACCTTACAGTCCCAACCTGCGGCGTTGGGTGGCGGTTACAGTGCTTCTGGACACGCGACTGCTGCTGCTCCATATATGAACATCACTGAGATGAATGCGCACCCGCCGGTAGAGTTGGAATACACTCCACCAGTGTCTGAGCTGATGGCCAAGGACGCACGGAGATAAACAAGGACGGGCTGTTCCTCTATACGTATATACATAACGATACCCATATATACCTAGCGTTCTGTTCCATGGCTAGATGGCAATTAATATCATAATACGTCGCGACGCATGCCAATGTCGCGCCCAGTACTGTTCGATAACTGTATACCATTTCGCACCATCGCGTGGGTTTGTAATTGGGATGTTGCCTATGGAACAGGGTTGATGAAAAATCATTGAGCGATTGGCCCTGCCAAATCCACTGCCCACTGATGGTGCTCATCGGCCACGAAGGGATGGCCGCGGTGGTTTCTGCAGGTTCCTTCGATTCGAGGCTCTTGAAACCAGCATGCGTCTCTCATATCGTCGAGGGTGGATAGCCAGACTTCGCCATTTCGGCGGCAGCTTTCCGCACAAATTTGTTCCTCTCAGCTGTTATTTGCACGATCTCGGACGCGACGACAGACACAACGCAAATGTCCAGCAGCAAGTCCAATATTGGCCTCTCGTTATTCAGGGGCCTCTGTCGTGACGGTTATGAGCGTTTCTGTGGCCAACAGGTCTGTTAGTGATTGTATCAGTAATTGTCTGGATTTTCTAATCATATATTGTAGTAGGCCAGACTGTTATTATACGTCTTGCCTGGCTAACCAAGATTGTCAAAATCCTAGGATCTATGTTGAGGTTTTGTCTTGCCAGTAACACATATACTTCTCTATATCTTAGAAATAGATATATATAATTATAGGGTGTGGGGAACAGAATTTAGGATACACTGGAGATATGGCCCCTGAGGTTGGATCCTTTGCCCGGTAATTATGAGCCTACTGGGCAGCGGCTCAAGCAGACATGCATTCCAAAAGGCAGTATTGTCTAGTTTATCTAAAACCCACTTCATCTGGACCATGTCTTGCCTCGAGATAGTCGTACTTTGGAACAGCAACGATTTCACTACGTATCCAGAAAATTTAGTGGATGATTATCAGTGGCTTTTCTTGCCTCAAATGCATACTAGAGCTAGAAGAGCGGAAAGCTAGAATTCCACAAGTGCATACGCAAGTACAGATTCACAAGACTTGCATATCGAGACGCCCGTGGGCCTTTACTCCTACTCTTTCAAGATTCTTAAATTCCGTTTCAAGTACATACATACAAATCTTAGATGTGATGGGACATTGCCATTGTCCACGGAATAGTGTTTATCTCAATGTAAGGTTGATTTAGGCACTGGAGATAGACAAACGTATGTTAATACATTTCAATGGATGAATCACGGACAGCAAGCACCTCGTATAAATTGGCATTCTCTCAATACTAAATAGGTCTATCTAAATCGTGACGGTTAGTCCCGTCTGTCGCCTTCACACAATCATTCCATCTAATTGTACTTTGACTTGTAGGATGGCATAATATACCGTCAGTCTGAGGCTATCACACCCCAAGCTTCAGAATCTCATTAGTGACTCCCTTGTACAAACGGCTGAGGTCATTGCCTGGCGCCCATTGTGCCTCAATTTCAAAATGCCTGTTGGCCACCGTGCCATAGAATTTGAAGACTAGGGGTTTGTCGTCGATCAACGCATGAGTGTGGATTCCCACCACAATTCTCTCAATGTGAAAGATGGCGTTGATTTTCTTTTGGATCTCATTGACCACATCCTCCAACGCGTGCATCCCCTTTTGCCAGTTCTCCTTGAGCGTTTCTAGTCCAGCCTGCATTTGTTGGATGGTGTTGTGTACTTTGTTGTGGACCTCAAGCTGATAGTTATATTTTCGCTCAAGATCTGCCAGCATTGCATCCTCTTCCAGGGATTTGATGTTCTCATCGGCCTGGGCGATCTGGTCTTCTAGGTCGGGTGCGTTCTGGTCAAGGATGTGCTGCGCCTCCCGAATAGCCTTTTGATACTTGTTGTTCTCATTCTGCATTGCCTCGAGAGCTTGTATAGCTGCTTTGATTCTGGCGTCTTCTGTGTCGACAAAGGCTCTGATAAACCCGTCAAAACCCCCTCCGCTGAGGAGTTTGTCAATTCCATTGGCTGCGCTTTCCACCGCTTTTTCTGCATCTTCAATGGCTGTGACGATGGATTGAAAGGCGTCGGAATTAAGGGTGTTTTCAAGTACCTTGGCAGCTTCGAGGTATGTACCTAGTACACCTTTTGCAACCTCATGAGCAAGTTCGGCTGCCCCGAGTTCCGGCAGCTGTTTGGAATAAATCAGATATAATCACCACTAAGAGATAATATTAAGGACCTACCAAGGCAGCCTTCTCAAATCTATTCCTATCTGTCAGCATTCTGCGGACGTTGTAAGAGAGCTGGGGACAGAGGGACACATACATATTTGCCTTATTGAACTCCCGACGAAGCCGCGCAACATTCTCCCACGCTTGCCGTAAGATCCTTTCTTTTTCGTAATAGGCTCCTTTAGCAATGTTGACCTTCCTGAGGAAATCGGTGCCGTATCTATCTCTCTGTTCTTGTCTCAGCCGCTCTAACTCCCTCTGGTTGTTTGCTTGATCTTGCTTGGCCTTCTCCAGCATGTCATTATACTCCTTCCTCTTACGTTGGATAAGGGATTCCCTCTCGAGTTTAAGCTTTTCGACTTTTTCTTTCAGTTCATTTTCAGCCTGAGCCTTGTTTTGCTTGGCTCTGGTCACATCGTCCCGAAGCCGTTCGATTTCTGCCTTCGCCTTGTCGCGTTTATCCTTCTCATTCTTCATATCGCGTTGGCGCACCTGGCGTCTCGCATCTACCTTTTGGCGTGCCTCGTCCAGCTTCTTCTTCTCTTGGTCCATTTCGGCCTGTTTTTCGGCAATCTGCGCTCCAATAAGGTTCTGAAGAGATTCAATACCCTCGGTACCCAGCTTCTCAAGCGTCCGGAGCAAGCTCTTGATACTTTCACAGATCATGTCGAATAAATCACCTTGGATCTGGGCTTGGAAATATAAATCCTTTGTTGCTAAATCCTTGAGCTCTTTAAAGTCCTTCACCGTCGCCTGTAGGCTGATTATAAATGCATCGGTAAACGCCACGGCAATACGCGCATCAAAAGACGGGGTCTCGGTTCCTATTTGGATGTCGACTAAGGTGGCAAACCCAATTCCAAAGCATCTTACCATTCCGTCCACCTGGATCACCTGCTTGTCTTTGGTCATCAGCACGACCATCTTGGCGCGGGGATCTCCACTGGCGGATGAGACGACCAAGGGCCCGAGACTGAAATTATCGATGTACGCTTGGAAATCTAGACCGGCCTTGCCAATGGTTAGGTCAAATTGGGCCGTCTTCCCAAACGCCGTCAGCTTCCCACCGGCTGATATACCCTGTGGATACTCCCTTCCAGCTATGGTCCCTCCAGTGGAGAAATACATGTTGGCATCGGTAAAAACAAACGTATCCTCACCACCACGGATATCTCGCAAGACTTGGATTTCGGCGACCTGACCGGCAACACGGATGATTTTGACGAGATCAACCTCGGAGATATTGGCAGAGATAACCTGCTCACCAGGGTGGTGGCTGATCTGCATGGCAGCTCCAGCAGTAAGATCTCCTACCTCGATATCTCCAGCGAGGCCCAGTTTGCTACCCCGAGTGTTAGTCAGCTCGCACATCGTAGCTATTTTGGGATGTAAAATGGTTGACTCACGATGGTCCCAGCTCCATTACCGTGGCATAAGTAATTTCGATCTCGACTCTGAAGTCGGCGATGGTAACATGTTTGCTGATGTTCAATGGATTCACCCATGGCGACTTGGTGGCACTAAATGTAAAGATCAGCACTGTTGATGCTTAGAAGGGGGGAAACAAGTGGCCGTACATCGAAGCCGATGAACTGAGTAGGCCAGCTTTCACCATGCCTTCTAGGAGCAAAGGATCCTGGTCTACATCCATGACGATGTTCAAAGTGCCCATAACCATCAAGCTAGGAGTCTTGCTGATTTCAATGCCAATCCCAATCTCACAGAGTTTGACACTATCAGTAATAGTGACCTATTGGTTGAGGTACTTAGCAATTGTCGCAGATGCACAGCGTATTAGGCATGGATACTCACATCAAAAGCCCTGGGCAACTGGATGTCGAGCTCCAGCTTTTGCTTCTGTATAGTTGTTGCGAGAACCAACCCATCCACGTTCTGCTTGGCGAAATTGTTCAGCTCCGGCAGAGGTGGGATAGTCGCACACAGCGAAATTCCTACCATAAAATTGTCAGCCTGAAACCAAACGGAGATGATATCCCGACTCACCCTTTCTTACAGGATACTTAAGCGTATTCAACGCCTCGATTGTCTTGGATTCCCCAGATGCTGCGATGAGCGCAACGTTTTTCAATTCGAGGTCGGCCATAGGGCCTTCCATAATATCGCACATCTTTCCCAGGTGCAAAGTGCCTTCATAGATACCAAACAAGACCCACTCCCGCTCAGACGACTTCTTCGACTTAGCGTTGGTTTCACTGCGCTCAGTCATAAAGGCAACCGTCACAGTTATACCACTGAAATCAACCCTGCCCTTGATGGCAAATTTGCTTTCTCGATTGAAGACCTCCACCTTGCCCTCGCCAGCTTCTTTTCCGTCTTTGGTATCTGCCTCGAGTTTGGGCTTGGTTTTCTTCGAGGTGTCCTTGGACTGTTTTGGCTTTGCTCCAATGAAGATGTCGATACTGGCTTCTTTGATTGTAACATCAGCATCCTTGATCTTGTAATCCTCGACTCCACCCTGGATAGTGAGGCCGGAGATAGTGTCAATTTTGATCAAACCATGAACACTCTTGCAGTCGTTGAAGCTGACTTTGCCGGAGAGCTCCAGGCAAGTGGAAGGCTCTTCTCCCTCTTCTTCCTTTTCTTCTTCCTTTTCTTCTTCCTTTTCTTCTTCCTTTTCTTCTTCCTTTTCTTCTTCTCTTTTCTCCTTTACATCCTTCTTGTCCTCTATTGCCTTTTCTTTACTCTTCAGCTTGCGGCTAATATTCAAATGCAGCTCTTCAAAGACTAGATCATGCTCTTTGGCTTCCTTTGATGGTTCAGCTCCGGTGATCTGAGCATACATCTTCAATATCGAATCGAGCTTCAGATCTCCCACCTTCGCGTCAAAATGGTAGTCCTCTAGAATATTGTCAGTCTGTATTCTGTTTGCATGATCAACCTGACTCACGTCTGGATAGCACTCCCTCAATTGTTAGAGTCGCATTCTTGGGCTTCTCCTCTTCCTCCTCTTCCTCGTCGTCTTTCTTGTCAAGACACCCTTGGGCAAACTCGAGGGATCCAGTCACAGACAATGTGCAAGAATTCCGGAATTCACCGGGTTTGAAAAATGCGTGCAATTGGGCTTCTTTCATCTTTTGTGTTTTCAGTATTCAGCAACTCATTCATCAACACCGTTTTCATGGTACATACGTCCAGATTCGAGATGGCACAAAAGTCCTTCCATTCGCCAACCGCGATCAACACTAGCAAAAGATCAGCTGTTTTGCTTCTACCTTTAACACTAGACAGAGAACTCACCTTCATATTGCTTTCCTCTTTCTGTGGGCTTGTCCTCTTCCGCATCGTCATTTTCGTTCTCCCCACCTGCTTCGGCAGTTTCCTTACCTTCTCCGCCATCCGGCTTCTCTAATTCTTTGTCCTCGTCATCGTCCTCAACTTCATCCTCTTCTTCTTCCTCCTCCTCCTCCTTCTTCTCCTCTTTCCAGTCTCCCATACGAATCCAATATCTTGCCTCCAGTGGCACCGGTGACTTGGGTACTTTGGTAATATTGACCTTGCCAAACAGTCCAAAGCCTACCTTCCATTTTTTCTCCTCTTTGCTTCCCTCTTCTTCCTTTTTGCGCTTTTCCTCCGTGGCATCATCCTTCGTCGTGGGGGCATTAGAGGGCTACGCATGATAAGATCTTGTATTAACCATCAGTCACTAAGCAATTAACCGTGGGACGCACCTTGTCTTTCCTGGCTACAATTTCCTTTGACTTGCCATCTTCCTCCTCTTCTTTTGTCTTGTCCGTGTCCTCTTTCTGTTCCTCCTCCCGATCGTCCTCGATGTCCTTTTTCGCAGCTTCCTTCCTAGCAGACAGCTCGATACCCACCGTTTGAAATTCCAAAAAATCCCACGCGGGTAGCTTCATCTCATGGAGAAAGGCTTGAAGAACGATACCTTCAATCTTGGGCTTCTTGGTCCAGTCTCTCTCCTTAGCCAAAAGGGCACTAACCCGTATCTTCGACGGCAGCTCTGTGGCCTTGTTACTGCCAAAGACATCCTTCAAACCATCTGAAACCCACTGCAGTCCATCCGTCAACTCCAGGTCACCTTGCAGACGGAGTCCATCCGGAAGCAGAGTCTCCTTTTTGGTGTTGCTGAAAGTAAACTCCAGGTTCTTGAGGGGCAACGTTTTGATCGTCTTGTTTTCAATCTCGGGGAAGAAGATTCCTAGGGGCGATTCCATGTCTTGAAGTTTAACCTTTTCATCGATAGGTTTCTCTTCCTCGTCCTTATTCCCCTCCTCCTCATCCCTTCTGAAACAGTACAACTTGCCTGTAACCCCCTCGACACCAAATAAGTTCTCGATTTCACCACTGAGAACATAGGAATCAACAGCCGCCACACCGACCTTCCCCTTAGACTCCTTCATTGCCTTTTCCAGCTCTGCCATCGGCAAAGCCGTGCTATCATCGGAAAACGAGAGATCAGAATCCGCCTTGGCCGGTAGCAAAAGCATCGGCTGAGCAGTGATCTGCTTAGATTCTCCGACCGGGGCAACAAGCAGAGACCCCCCACTGCTCTTGGCCCCCGAAACGGGAACAGGCATCACCTTCAAATCATTGTACGTGCCGTGCTCGTCTACCATAACAAGTGACACATTTTGCACCTCAGCACCTCCAACGATGAGCTGCTCGGGAGATTCAGGAGAGTCTGCATATGCTGATGTCACAGCCGAAAGGGTCGACAGACCCATCCATGTGGCCGGACTGGCTGGCTGCGGTGGAAAGGTTTCATCCGGGGCAATTTCCAGGCTCCTGCGAGGGGGGCCTTTGACATTTTTGTCGGCAAAGTTTGGTGCGTCCAGAGATGTAAAGAGGCCGCTGGACAGAAGGTCCTTTCCAAACGAGGAAAGGGAGATGACCTCTTGGTCGCGTGCCATTTTGTCGTTTTGCTAGTAATTCGTCCTGCGATATGGAATCCAACAACTGAGGCTGTAGTAGCTGTTTATCTGTTTATATAAGTACTGTCAAACTAATCAGCCAGCCAGACTCCAGACTCAGTCCCACCCCACTTTGAACACTTACTTTGTACCCCTCCACATCCCCCGAGGTAGCCAATCAACAGCTGACCCATTTTGTGTTCAGCTGAAGGGGCATCGTGGAATATCACTGCTCTAATTACTGTATGTTGCCAACTAGTCTGTGAGATATACCCAATACTATAATCAGTAGTGGGGTTAGTCCACTACGATCTACAATTTTCTGCACAGGCTGTGGGACTTTGTGATATCTGTCCATCAGCCATGAGTGCTGATCTCGATGATAAACCTATCAATTCCCCCATCACAATTGACGATGGGGATAAGGGCGGGGCGTTGATGCCTTGGATCTCACCGCAACTCATAATTCACCACAGGAAAGTTCCTCCAGTGGGTCCAGCTTTCAGCTCGGTTGTGACTTACGTTTTTCTTCTTCCCCTCTCTCCCAAATTTTATTTTCAATTTTCAATTTTTTTTTTTTTTTTTTTTTTTTTTTTTTTTTTTTTTTTTTTTTTTTTTTTTTTTTTTTTTTTTTTTTTTTTTTTTTTCTCCCACTTACCTAGTATGCACACTTCACAGTCAAACCAGGCTTTTTACTTTCACTCAATCCATTCGTAAGCGGTAGGTCAGCTGCTTGACAACCAGAAAGGCCATAAGACCGGTATCTGACAGCCAGGCGGATTAATAGCAGTGACTGAAGACAGTTAGCAAAGGGTAAGGAACTACTAGACAATGTCTCCTGTTCCTGTAGGTTTGGGATCGGGTTTTAGCCCCGAGAATCTAACCCCGAACATTGCTGGGTTCGGGTCGGGCCTAGCCGGGAACCCGATCCACTCTTGACTTTAGCCAACCCAGGCTGTGGGAAACTAGGACACATAGAAGTAATAAGGTCATACATATGACGATAACTGTTGATTTATTGGCAGGTACTGAAAATCGTGACTGTGCGAATATGCACAGGTGAGGCAATGGTTACTACCGCGGCTAAATCTATGTAAAATACTTAGATTAGAAGATTTGCTATAGTTATTTATTGTGTTTATTAGTCTATCCAAAAAAAAAGAAACGAAAAAAGAAGAGGGATTACCTTATAGAGAGCCTGGATTAGCTATTCTCATAAGTTACAATCTTTCTGTTTATCCTCAATATCCTTATCTCACGCCTTCACTGCTAACACTATTGTAAATATCACCGATGACTAAGCTTGTAGTTCCACCCCGAGCAATTTTGCCTGCGCTATGTCGTGGTCCTCATAGATCTCCTACCTCTACTCCCCACATTGAGAGAAAATCAAAGCGGCAGAGCTCAGCTTATATATCATGTCAACGAAGGAAAGTAAGAGTATATACTATTATTCTACTGTACAGATTTCCACTTTTCAAGTATCGTTCACGCTAAAAAGTATATTCACCTGACTCCCTGCGGAGTATACGTTGCGTCGAAGTCTAAGTATTCTTTTAATCCTTCAACTGATAAACGGCAAAAACTGGCACAGAGGATTGCCCAGAAAGACGCGGAAAACTACCAACATATCTCAATCTACTTAATCAATATTCTGCGGTCCGGGAGGGAAAGGGATTGGAACAGCCTATTGAGGGAGATACAAAAGGCCTCCTCCCTCGATTTCGCTCTTGCAGATTTGCAGTCGAAGGTATCTCCAGAGAAGAACTGATCAATCTTGTTGTGTCAGAGAAATATCTACTAGTCAGGGTAGAGGACCTGTCAACTAGGTAAGGATACGTGGGCAAAGCACTAGGCAGTAGATACTAGAGATAGAAGACTGATTCTTGATTTTTCTACTATAACTTTTAGTACTAATTTATAGCTAAAGAGCTCTAAGATTCTCTGTATACAATTTCTAGATAGGGGCCACTATATATTATTAGAAAGCCAGTAAATATAGACGCCGATGTCACTGATTAGCCACCGAGTTGTCCATACACCTGGGGCAGGGTATCCGGTACAGTCACCTTGCATGATTGTTATCAAATCTGTGACACCACCAATGAAAGATTAAAGTTTTCTCTATATATATCTCACCCCCTGTCTCTTACTAGCTTATATATGAAGGTAAATCTACATACTATTATATTAAGCTCTATTACAGAACTAGCTACTACAATATAAATCTATATAATTTCTTTAATAGTAAGTATTAATATAGATATCGCAGCTAGCGCTCTGACAATTATACTTACTATATTTATTATTGTATTTAGACAGCTCTTTTAGCAAATATTTTATAACTGTAGAGAGCTATAGATACTGTCAAGGAACTGTTATAGAATACTGGGCGACAGGAACACGCCTGTATTGGCGGTGGCGGAAATTCCGCTTCCAGATACTCTTTAGCACACCCGAGATCTACTTGTCTGGTGATGGTATGAACGCACTCGGCCATTGATAAGAGATTCATAACACGTTAATACACACTGTCACCACGATTTATTCTTAATCCTCAAATCTTCACATATAAAGATATCCAACTGGCAAGCTTCATTCCGAATATTCGAGAGGCTGATCTTGATTGCCTAGAGAGCCCCATCCCCTTGACATCAAATAATGTTACTGTAGGAACGTTAATGATTATTCCACATTCCTACAATGCCATAGGGACATGAAAGTGGGAATATTTCTGTCCCGCATGGTGCGGTTTTCTATTGGTCATACAAAGTCTTCTGACCGTCATTTATCTTCACGACTGGGGCGGGTATATACCCTTAGAAAACCTGGAACTACGTTTGACAAGTTATGCAAGGATAAAGTCCGGGAATGGTTTCGGAAACAGATTGAGAACGGTCTCGATGTGCATTCTGTGATTGGCCTTCATACATTGCTCAATGCTACGACCGAAGAAGGGACTCGGTTTGCACAGCACTGGGAAGGCGAGGGGGAACTGCCTGTGGAGGTAGGTGCGGGTGCTCTATTTGGGGGTGCACTGAATGTGCGAGTCGTCGGTACAATACAAAGTGACGAGACACGCAGAAATCATTATATGGCTCCTGGGGAGCAGATATTCGATATCCGCTTGAAGAAGGTCAAATTTAAATTCTTTGACGCTCGGGAGGTCGATAAAATGCAACTCGAGAAGAACAGCGTCTTTAAGCTGGTTGCGAGAATGCGGGCCACTTCAAACAAGACAGAACAGAATTCAGAAATAGTTGAGGTTAGCAGTAGCGCTTGCCTGACAGACTGTCATCATGTAAAAAAAGAGGAAGAAACAGCTTTCCCTGTTGGCCTTCTAATTTTACTATTACTGCCAGGTTCTTCGCTATTAGTGGGTACATAAGCCAGACTTTTCTATAGTTGTTTGTTGGAGCCAAAAATCCCATCTGCTCTATGATATTCACAGTATTATTTATAGTGATATTGTAGGGACTACGAATCTCACTAATATAGAAGTTAACGAAAGAGCACTTTAGAGTAAGGTTAACCTGCTTCTTGGATTCCTCCATTAGCGCAACAACCTTGCACAGATCCACAAGACATCGTTGTTTCACTATTGGGAGCCGTAGCGCTGTGGTATAAGCTTCCTCCTTATCGCAGCGAGGCTTTATAAGGTGAGCAATGACCGATGCTAGAGTAATCAAACTGACAGGCTGCCCTTAGAAGAACATCTTATACGAAGATATAGAACTCCGAGACATCTGCAAAGACCGTGAGACAAACTGCATTTTGCCTTCGATAGGCTCATCTAGTGATGGGGCAGAATCGACCCAGCATTTAGGGAAAAGAAGTAGGATGGGTGCTGAGCCAGTGGAGGATTTCCAAGTAGATAAGATGCATGGAGTAGTTCAACGGCAGCTTTCCGTACAAACTTGTTCCTCTCAGCTGTGATTTGCACAATCTCGGATCCACCAACGTATACAGCGTAAAGGAGAGCTGCAAGTCCAGAGCGTCCACGCTTTGTGGCATGACTTGTCACCGATAATTTAGATATTGGCCTCTCGCTATTCAAGGGCTCTATGCTGGGGTTTTATCTTGTATAAATTAGATATAATCCTCTCGATCTAGAAATATAGTACATACGACCATAGGGTGTGGAGAACAGGGCTTCCCGTCCGCTCAGCCGTACTTAAGCCACACGCCGGGAGGTTAGTAGTTGGGTGGGTGACCACCAGCGAATCCCTCCTGTTGTATGTTTTTCTTTCTTTCTCTTTTTGTTGTATGTTGTATTTGTACACTCGTTGAGTATAGGTGACCTTGTACGAGAGCCAGAGGCAGCAGGGAGGTTGGCGACGTTGACCGGGAGTGAACTGAGATCAATTAGTTTCTTGACAAAATGGAACCTTTACTTTCTAGCGCCATCGCCCTCTAATATCGGCCCTCATAAGACCGGGAGGAACTTTCATAAGCCCTCTAGAGATCGTCAAATAGCTGCTTTTTCATTCCTACTACCACTTATTCCCTGTTAGCGTGATTGAACCAGCTTGGTTCTCCTCTACTCCGTAGATGTACCTGGGGCTTAGCTTCTAGCCTGTCCCCCGCCATGGTTTCTCCATATAAATGTCACTGATCTAGACGGAGATTCTGGTGTTTGTCCTTATAGCCCAAGTAGTATGATCTTTTTCTGACGGGGTATACGCGATACCTCATCTTGACTATGCCTTCATTATCGTTGGGTAATGTAAGCTCTGCTAGTTATACAAACGGCGCTGAAGACCCCGAAGTACTTCAGGTTTGACGCCTCGGTGTGTTGCGGATGATACACGGGCCGGTACTATGTGGGACATATCCCGTACATAATTGAAGTTTCTGATGCAGTGGCCAATCCGATGGCTTCGGTATTGATTTCGGCACACGTTCCGGTGCCAAGATCAACTTGGCTTCAGGTTGGCGCCGTCACGCCGACCCACATGAAGAAGGGGAAGGAACTATTTAATTGACAATATGCTTCCAGGAACTAAGCCGGGTCGTTACACGGCTGGTAGCAGCTCGGCGGGTTCACGTAACCTGTGTACGAAATGGCCTCAGAATCATTCAAAGCTCCAGCAGCGACTGCCACAAGTAGCTTCAATGATAGAGCCACTCTTCCTACGTCGGATAACCCGAAGAGTTGGCCAAAAGGAAAGAAATGGACTATTACTGTTGTTGCCTCCCTCATGACATTTTCTGCCACGTTTGCGAGCAGCGTTTTCAGCACTGCGGAAAAGCAAACGGCGGCGGAATTTCATGTGTCCCACGAAGTGACGATATTGGGTCTAAGCTTGTTCATGTTAGTGAGTATCTAACTCTACAAATGAGGAATACAATTCACTCGGATTGGCAGACAATAGCCCCTAATGAACTGATATAGGGATACTGTTTTGGACCTCTGCTATGGGGCCCACTATCCGAGAGTCATGGACGTAGATTACCGCTGATGCTTGGTGTGATCGTCTTCTGTATCTTTCAAGTGCCCGTAGCTGTGGCCCAGAACATACCTACTATTGTAATCTGTCGCTTCATCGGCGGGCTGTTTGCTTGCTCACCGCTGTCGATTGTTGGCGCCATTCTTGCGGATATCTGGGATCCGGTGGAACGGGGAATTGCCGCATGTATATACTCTGGCGCGACATTCTCGGGACCAGTTCTGGGTCCGATTGTGGGCGGCTTCGTCGTTGACAGCTATCTCGGCTGGCGGTGGACAGCCTGGCTGACTCTTATCCAAGGGGTCTTTTTCTGGGTTCTTGGCATGGCGTTTGTGCCTGAGACGCATGCTCCGACGTTGTTGCGCCGATTCCAGGCTCGAGAATGCTCTCCTGAGACAAGGGACGAGCTAGGGCGAGCGAATGCAAATCCGCCAGTAAGCCACATGAACTGGAGGGAATTCATGACGAAATACTTGGCACGACCACTTGGTAAGGACATTGTCGTCGAGTCCCATGATTTTACTAATACATGGGCAGTTATGTTGGCTTCCGAGCCAATCCTTCTATTGACAACCCTGTATATGTCCCTCGTCTATGGGACATTGTATCTCTTCTTCGAAGCGTACCCCATCTCCTTTCAGGATCAGCGCGGATGGAATGCCGGCGTGGGGGCATTGCCTTTCTTGAGCATAACCATAGGTGTCGTCTTTGGTAATCTGACCATAGCAGCAACAACAGTCTTCCGTCTAAAACGCAAATACAATGAAGGTGGTGGTAAAGTCGCACCGGAGGAACGCTTGATCCCCATGATGGTCGGTGCCATCGTTTTACCACCAGGACTATTCTGGTTTGCATGGACCAGCAGTCCTCACATCACTTGGGTACCTCAAGTCCTGGCTGGTATTCCGATTGGGATGGGTATTCAGGTCATATATACGATGGGCCTCAACTATATTCTTGACGTGTATACACCCTATGCTGCTAGCGCTGTGTCAGCGAACACCTTCGTCCGATCCATGGCCGCTGCGGGATTCCCTCTGTTCGCCACCCCAATGTATGACCGTCTGGGTATCAGTTGGGCGACGTCGCTGTTGGGGTTCATGTCGGTGCTCATGATGCCAGTCCCGATATTGTTCTATGTCTATGGGGAACGATTAAGGAAGCTGGGACGCTACAGTGTCGCGTGAAGAGCCGTACTTGGTTTTCATATATGATTAAATGGGCCTTTTGCTGCATTTTTGCAATTTCGACTTTCTACTTTCAGCAACCAAGATTTCTTTTTCCAACCATGCGTAGGAGTCACCGTGGTCTAACGCCGGTATGCAACATCCTGCTCCACAGAACACATATTCATCCCCACTCACCCACAAACCAACTATATCTCCACCACAGGCCCCGAGTAAATCCTCCTAGCCCGGACAAAATAATACAAAAGACTCAGAATAATCGTCCCCACCGTGCCCACCACACTATAATTCATCGACTGCACATCTGCATGATTATTCGGGGGCCAGAAGCTGAAGAACGTGGCAATAGACATATAAATGAGCGAGAAGACATTCAGGGTAATCCCTAAAACACCGCGAACATGGAATGGGCCCCAGACCAGTTGAGCCCCTGCCGTGTTAATCTTAATCTCTGAGCCCCGGGTCCCGTTGTTTCTTTCCATGATTCCGCCAGTGCAACGGCGGTAGAGGAGCAGACCGGCAACAACCATATATGACAGATAGAGGCCTGATGTCGACATAGATACCAGACTATTGAATGCCACGTCAGAGCCAATGTTGATGAGATTTAGGAGGAGCGAGATTGTTGTGGTGAAAACGACAGTGTATGTTGGTATTGCTGTGCGGGTTGTAACCTAGAACCATTAGCGTTGTTGTGTGAATAGCACCCTAGCCACCTACCTGACTCCATAATTGCCAGCCAGGGATTCCGCGGTCGCGGGAAAAGGACCAGAATTGACGCGATGCGGATGCAAGCATGCCCACTGAAGTACAGAAACACAACACGATGATAATAGAAGCCATGACCACTGTTCCTGGGATGGATTCTGTTGCTTGCAGGAAAATGCCGACGAATGGTAACCCCGTGGGATCATTGAGGGCTGTATCAATGTCGCCGATACAGAAGAGCAGGGCGAGAAGCATGGCGAAACCAAGGGTTCCGTTGATCAAGACAGTGAGCATCAACGACCAGGGCACGTACGTAGGGGCGTTGGAAATTTCTTCCGCCATCTAACAGCGGACAAATTAGCACTTTGCTTCATATATTGGTTGCTCAGAGATTTGTACTGTTGTGGCAGGGATACCAAACTCGGGGCTGGTGACATACATGAACTGCGGCATCGCCACCGGCAAAGGCAAACACAGGGCCAATTAATCCGATGAAAAACGAGAGGCCCTGAGTCGGCCATTGCCCTTCGTTTATGAAATGGGTAAAGACCTCCTTGGCGCTTTTATGGTCGGCCATATAGGTCAATGGAATCAGGATCGCAAAGAAACCAAGAATGTGGAGAATTAGAATTGTCCCTTCGAACCGTGGCAGAAGCTTTCCTCCTACACAGTTGATGGCCAGACCAATTAACGCAGTTGCATAAGAATATAAAGTCATATGCCACGCTTGCGGGACGTAGTCAGAATGCGTAAGTGAGATCATGGCTGCAATATAAGTTCCATTAAGGTAAATGGCAGTCGCATAGGTGGCCTGCCATCCGATAACAGTAAGCCAACCTACCATACGTTGTCAGTATCTCCAGCCTCACGCCTAGGCCTAAGCTCTTCCAATGAATACCACCAAGTGGACTCACCCGTGATATAACTAGATAGTTTCATGGCTGACGGAGGTACCAACATCGAACACCAGTGGTATTGTCCACCTGCTGTCGGAGCCCTGACAAGATGTCAACCAAAGCTAAGAATATTGACTTGATGTCTTACATTGAAACAAGCTCTGATAATACAACGAAGGTCGCTGTGACACCGGCCCAGACGAAAAGGAACGCATAAACTGACCCAGCAGGGCCACCACTGCGATTGTAATGTCAATATTGAACTAGCTCCTCCATAATGTAATCCGAGACTATCACATACTTCTGGAAGCCCTGTATGAATAGCCTATCATGGTACCTGGTATTAGCCACCACAAACTGAGATAAGAGGAATGTATGAAGACAGTAACATACGCTGTTATACCCTCCCAGGTGATGAGAATCGTGCAGCTGAAGCCCAGGATTGACATCAAGCCAAAATTCCTCTAAGCCAAACCATGCCTGTTAGATAAATCCCGACTTTTCTTTGAGGGGGATCGACAAATTTTACCCTTAGAACAGCGCGCTTTCCGATGCGGGCCAGGTTGATATCATCCAGATTCTCCTGTGATGAGCCGTCTATTTCGTGTAGTGCTGCAGGCGGAGCCTGCTTCAGCTCATGGTGACCCATTGTGGAGATGGTCCGTAGGATAGAATGCAGTAAAGTAGACAACCGAAGCTGCTTCAAGCGGAACAGAATCGATTGAAAGGGGAAAGGCTATAGCATTATCAATTTAGGTGTGCACTGAGATATATTATTTTGAGTTTCACCTGTCCAGGCCCCTTCACTGACAGAGAGCAAGAAGATGTACATACAGGGATGGAAATTTCTTCGGCGCCCTTTCTCTCAAATAGAACTGACCGCAGCAAGGGGGCGGACTAAACTCTATGCTTCGGTTACAAGCGATGATACGCTAAGTGAACAATTTGATTGACTTCGATAACCTGGACGAGGGGAACTCTTACATGTGGACTGATTTTGATGCGACATTGCAAGGATTAGAGTCAAGTGCGTCTTTAGCTGCATGTCTGTTCCCTAGGGAAGCCCAATCACATCACTACTATCTGATGGCGGCACAACCTGGTAATTGCCTAGAATGCCCAGACGGGTCTCGGATAATTTATCAAAGCTCTCAAATTCCTTTGTTTCTAGGGCGTTCATCAATTAACGTTCTGACTAGACAAGGTACTGTTGCCGTCCAGCGCCGATAACCACTGGAGGAAACATTTCGCAATTTAGTGGCTTCCTAGACGCTGCCCTACTGCTGTGTTAGATTCTGTGCACCCGACCGGGTAATTTCCACCGTCATTAGATTTGTTACCATGACGGTGGTACGGTTTTGCTGGTGGGATGGTTGATGAGGTTACGAGGACCGGTTATCTCTGCTCCGTGGGCGTCGTAATAAGTTCCTTGTCAGCGTTTCTCATATTCTCGATGTGCTGCCTTTTTGCCCGTCGCACGCGCAATGGGAAGGCTTGCAAAAGATAACTGGCAGCCCACGGTCAATGTGGTGACCTGGTTCCTTATGACTACGGCCATCCTCTGCGTTCTCACTCGGCTGGGCACCAAATACTGGATCTTCCGACGGTGGACGACAGATGACTACCTCAGCATTGTCTCGGTGGTACTGTGTGCGGCGCAGTCTCTAGCCATGTCGATGGCCACGGCCTATGGATATGGCGAGCATTATGACAGGTTATCAGGCACAGCTGTAGACAGCATGTTAAAGGTGAGTGGTTGTTGTTTCCCGATTTCGAGACATCGCTCATATCTTATAAGTCACAATACGCTGCAGCTATCCTCTTTATTATGACCATGTGTTTCTCGAAACTATCACTTATCCACTTCATCTGGAGCGTGACACCAGCTACATCCGACCGTCGCATCGCCATCGGGCTAGAGATCTTCACAGTGCTGTGGGCAGTAACAAGTGTTATCGCCTCTATTTTCCAGTGCACGCCGCCTCGAACGTGGGATTATCTGAGCGGGCATTGTGTCAATAATGTATACTCTGACATTCTCCACGAAGACCAAGGAATGCTGCTAACATGGGAGGCTAGAGCGCTTGGTGGAACTATCTTGCAGCAACAAATATCTTGTCTGAGGCGGGGATCATCATCCAGGCCCTTCTAATTATCGTCGGGATCCAGGCGAACTGGGGAAAGAAAGGGACATTGGCCAGCATCTTTGGGCTTCGCATATTGTGAGCAATACCCTCGAGACTCACTCTTCTAGTACTGAGCCGCTGATCAAACACTCGAGTGTGATTGCTGCCATCATATGTCAGCTTATTTATGTCAACAAAACAATCAATTCCGAAGATCCAACGTTCGACACCTGGTCCGCTACCGTCTCGACGCAGCTTGTTCAGTGCTTGAGTGTCGTAACAGCCTGCTCCCCACAGTTCAAACCGTTCATGGATAGCTTGCGCTCCACAGGCATGCGCATTGACGGATTGACAAGTTACAATCTAGCATCGACGAAGCGACATGGGCTATCCTCGTTGCGTTATCATTCGACTTTTCATGGAAGTGAGGTTCACGAGCTTACTCCAGTGCGCCCAGTCAAGGACACATATGAGACAATAGTTACTGCGTCGGGAGCTATATCCGACGGTGACGCAGACAGTCAGTCGAGCGAAGCTCATATCATTCGGGAGGTCAGGACCTTCACGGTGACCGAAACAGTACGCGATCGTCGGGATTAGCTGAAGCTACGCGCGATGGGCTCCGGAGTTATTACATCGGGAAGCCCACCACTGGATGCCATCGTTTTGTCCATCCTGTGGACCACTGCGCACTAGTGCTCCCTCGGTCGGTCTTCCGGCCACCAAAAATAAAGTAATTAATATAAGTTGTTATCGTGGCCAATATTATGTTACCCTTATATGAACGCCGCCTTGGCATTTCACGTAGCATTCCATTCCACCAGCCGTCCTTGGCGTACTTTTCTGCATTTTTCCGAGGGTACTCTGGGTTCTACCCATTCAAACGGGCTATGTGCGTATTATGGCTTCTATGTACATCATGTTTTATGAATAGTATACTATAACAGAGGTATTCCGATCGCTATAAGAAAAGACATGACTTAACACCTCTTACAGACTGCAGAGCGAAGGACAAAGGCACCCTCAGGTTTAGAGCAAGGGTAAACGTGGCATGGCTTACCTTATATGGTAGCAATCAACCTACAACAACGAATATTAAGCGTCGAGATTGGGGGACTCGGCACGGCCGACGGTCTCAATCACCCGTGGTCCGTCCAATGTTACATAGACCACGGGGAGATCGTTACGCCAAGTAATCTGTGTCCCGATCCCTGTCTATTAAAGAACAGGGGGGTTGTTAGAGCCGGGATGGGGAGGCGATGTTTCTCGTCTCCCGATTACGAGTCTGCGGAAGCAATGAATGCTAGGCGAAGAAGACGAAAGAAGAAAATAGAGACCAGTAAGGAAAATGAAACACGGAACGAAACTTTCTTTCAAAAAAAAAAAAAGGAGAAGAAGAAGAAGAAAGAAAAAAGAAAGGAAGCAAAATTAGCCGTAAAGAAGGGAAAGATCACCTCATAGTTGAGGTGTCTCCTGCCGCAGTTCAATCCAATTAAACCTTGGGAAGGTGCTGAAGGTATTCTTTTGTATTATAATTTTAAATAAGAATGCAGTCTTCATCAATCGGCCGGATGGTGTAGTTGGTTATCACGTATCGTTAACACCGATAAGGTCCTGGGATCGAGCCCCAGTCTGGTCATTGCTTTTTGTCCCTTCTCTGTTCACGTCTCTCCTCTTTTCTGTATTTTTGTCTTGTCTTTTGTTCTTTTCCTTTTCCCATTGCTCTTCTTAAATGATTGCTTCTCAATGCTTATCGTCGCTAAGGTTCCGGGGTTCTATCTTCATCCTCCAGTCATAGCCACGACGTAATATCTTGCCACTGGCCGTGACATTAATGTAACCGGAGATATCGTAGGTTTGGTTAATTTTGCCTATCTGGCCACATATTACTACTCAACAGTTTATCAGTCTTGTTTTTTTTTTTTTTTTTTTATTTTATTTTATTTTATTTTATTTTATTTTATTTTTTTTTTTTTTTTTTTTTTTT
>ML733547.1:0-52257 GCA_009176405.1 Aspergillus novoparasiticus | reverse complement strand
AAAAAAAAAAAAAAAAAAAAAAAAAAAAAAAGAAGAAAAAGAAGTGAGAAAAAGCAAGACATAAACGCCATGAATGCATGGTGTTAGGTTTCATAGCTGGCCATGACCACACCGACACCAGCCCGTAATTTAGTTTGCGAATAGGAAGAAAGTTCAATGCTCGCAGAGGTTGAAATCCCCGGTCTCATATCTCCGGTTGCCCTCTGCGGACTGGAGACTGCGTTCTGCCATGAGCTCCAGTCTCGCCTCTTTCGCCTCGTCCATAGTCATCAGTGGTTTCATGTCTCGCTTGATCTTGTGGTTCAACTCTTCTGGAAGCCAGTCCTCTCTTTGCGGTGGCACATTGGCCGAGGATATAATCCTTTTGTGGGGATCCACGAGGAACATGGCGAGAATCTTACGGTGGCCAGGTTTGGACCGGTCAGCCAAGGAGAAAGATGACACACGGTGCTGGACTGTGTTGGGGAAAGCGAGTAGCCGGCCCTCCCGGCAAAGCACGCTGCCTAGCTCCTGGGTCACATTCGTGTTATCGTGGCCGGAAGTGTCATTGGCAAAGCCGAAGACGGCTTGGAGGAATTCGTGCCGTTCTTGCTCGTAATTAATATCCCAGAAGTCGCTCATTCCATGTTGACGGAAAGAGAGTGTACTTGGCGTAATGTTTTCGCTATCGTAGTAGTATATCGCCGATGCTGCGATGCGCTCGTTCTTCTAGGACTTAGTATCATTCTGCTGGAGAGGTAGGAGAGATTGAATGCTCTTACCAGTTGTCCCTCAATGTGCCAGCTACCGCCATCATATTCGGGGTTTTCGGGCGTCAGTTCAATATTGGCCAGCTTCACAATGACCTGTAGTCTCCGGCCGGGAAATTGCCTCCGCAGGTCGACTCTTTCCCATTCTCCCTCTTCATGGGGTCTAAACTCTCCCGGCTCGGGGAGTATGATGGGACGTGAAGCTTCCCATGCATCTGTGAGCTCATAGTATGCATCTTCCTCAGCATCTGACCAGGGGTAAGGATTGTGCTCATCGTCATAATCTTCTACATTCAGTCCGTCCCAAGGCGCGATCGGCTCTGGCTCAGCATGTTCTCCGTACTCAACTTTGGTGTATTTGATTCGATCTTCCTTATAGTATTTTGAGGCTAAACTCTTCTCCCAAAGTGGAATGGTTTGTGCGATAATCTTCTCGATAACATCATATAGTCGCCGATGCCTCACGGGATGAAGATTATTGATGTAAGACGCAATCCGACATCCGGACTCCGTAAGCTCCACATCACATGGTAGCCATTGGAACCTCTTACTGATGAGGGGAACATCGGGTTTGTATGGCAGTCCGTGCTTAGGATAAACATATACCTCCTCGTCCAGTGGCTCTGGGAGGAGTTCCCCCTGTCCCATGCTGGATATACAGTCATCGAGGCTAATGATGCGGTCTGGTAGCACGTGAGTTCGGCCATAAATAACCGGGAACAGTGATGGATGTACCAGGTCAACCACCTTATGATCGGACCGAGGATGGTAATCCTTCTGATCCTCTGGTACATTGTTGAGAGGTGTCACCCCCTCTTTCAACGCCTGCTGGATGTCTTCAGAGATGGCTATATCGGATTTGATCACCCCGACATCGAAGACCCGGACATATCCTGTTTCATTGAGAATGCCAGCTTTCCACTGTAGCTCCTTGATGATCCAGTTCATCATTTTGGGCGTCACATCGAGTCCACTCTGCGCAATCTCCTGGGACCACTTGGAGGTGATATTTTCATCGAAGACCTACAGGGAGTCAGTGAGATATGAAATCGGATGATGGCGCAAGGCGTATCCGATGAACCTTTTGGTCCCACTGCGGCTTGTCAGTGATGGAATTCATCACACGCATCATGAGAATCTCTCGGTGAACAGTGAGAAAGCTAGGTGGAAATCCAGTCAACCAGAGATCCGGACCGGAGACGCATTGTCGACACTTACTGCATATCACCGCTATAAAAGTGTTCCGCCACGAGACCATTGGGAAAACCCTCTCTGCCATACCAGGTACTAATCTGGCTGGTCAACGAATGCCATGATGTTAAGGAGTAGCGCTCACTGCAGGGGAAGCGTTCAGGGCCACATTGAATCCTGGCATCTGAAGGTGAAAATTCTGGAGTAAAGCCATCTGGATAAGAATGAAGTTCGATATTCTATGTCAGAAGTCAGAGGGAATGCCTGGTTGCCGTATCTTAGAAGCTCTTTGAGCTGCAGTTCCAGTTCAGGGAAATGGTGAAGAAATCTACTGCGCAGAACAAAGAAATTGTAAACGCTAGGCCTATATAGGCAGGTGGCCTGATGCGCCCTGAGCCTGCACTAATAACGTTGCATTTGGCGCCCCCGCTATCCTGCTTCGGGTGAGGTCGCTCAGCGGTAAAGGGCATTTATCCATGGTGCAACTAAGAAAGAAGTGGCTTTATTGCTTACTTTGTATAGGAGATGCCAAGTCACTGCAAAATGTTTACTGAGCAATGTCGATTTGGGAACGTTCCACAGTAAGTATGTTTTGCTATCTTCTGATGGTGGAATACGTCCTACAGACATTATCGCTCCTTAGTCCTAGTGACATTTCTAATATGTGATGTCCTACGGCAGAAAGCTGGATGTCAAGTCCGGAAACGTGAATTCCCCAATTTCGCCGAATAGAAAGTCATCCATCTGGGGCGCTGTAGAGTCAACTGGAAACTGAACCGGCTGCCCGTCGAAATTCTGAGTTGGGTTCGCGAGACCCTGTCCGCCTGTAGTGGCAATGTACGCATTTTGACTTGATTGATGGCCGTCGGACAGACTACCAATCCCTAGACTGGCAGCACAGGTGGAAAGCTTCCGGCTGAGACCAGGAGCCATGCGCCGGATTGGATGCTGAGGAATACAGTTTTGACTGCGAAACAAGTCTAGGACGGCACCAATGAGGTTGAATTCCTCCTGTACGTTGATAGACAGTTGTTCGTGGTGGTTGTGACATATTTCCAGCAACAGATGTCCCGCGAACGCAATCATGATATGGAAGTAGTGAGGCATGCCAACGAGACTGTTTTTTAGCTGATTGTCGTTCAGGATCATTTCGTAAATCCCAACCGCAGCATCATGGGCCATGTTCGCGGCAGAGACGAAATGCATCGGGATAGGATTACCATGAAGTCCTTTGAATACCTGATGACCAAGATAGAGTTTTCCGAATTGGTAGTGAAGCTCTAAGCCCTTTCTTGGGAAATCGCCAATATATGCGTTTGTGATGAATAGAGCAGAGAATTTGGCGAACCATTTATCCAGCTGTCTAGAGTAATTCGTGATATGGTGTGTAAGAGTCGGTGGCAGCTGCGTCTGGTTATCGGACCCCAGCACATCTCGCACCTGACCCATGATTAATAATAGTGACACTTGGGAAAGAATCCGAACATCTGATTCAGTGGTCTCGGCTCGGTGTAGGTATGTTTCCCAGCTCACTGCAATGTCTTTGTCGCTGCGTAGGAGAGAGTCGCGGTTGTGCAAGATCGAGAGATGTTGATCGCATACGAACAGAAGATACCACAATCGCACTCGATCCACCGCGGCGATTGGGTTTGCTGATGACGGGGAGCAGGACTCGGGGTCGCGAGCACCGATGAGATAGTCAAAGCTGCGATGAAGACGGATGTCTGCTGCGCGTCGAATGGCATCACTGCAGAGAATTCTCGAAGCATCTGCGAGCCAGAACGAGGCGATACACAAAGCTCTCAGATACCCCACGTCACGCTTTTCAAACATTGATCGCATCACGAGGGAGCGGAACTCTCTATTACATGCGGCGTAATACTTTTGGTCCTGGGGGTCATGTAGGGCTGACACCGTGCAGATGGCAGCAAGGAGGATGGGAGACGTGGTGCGTAGCTGGTGTAGGTCATGATGTTCACTACATATTCCGTACAGGTAATGGTCAAGACGCGAGAAGTAGCGATGTAACAGCTGCTCGGCGACTGCGATTGACACAATGCCCTTGGTGATGAGATCATCTCCATGAGTCGCACGACTAGCACGGCGACCAGGTGGCGACTCGACGGATTTGGGACTTCCGAACTTGGCGATATCGAGAAAGGTGTCAATGGGAGCATGGACAGCAGAAGGCGAATCGGGTGGTGACACTTCGCATCCCTCACTTTCCTCACGCTCGGGCTCTCCATTTACTGGGATGTTGTCGCTAGCCTTTCCATTGTCGGCTACAAGTGGCTTTGGCCGGCTGAGATCTAAGTGTTGGCAAATGATGTCGACTGTGTCATGCAGATTCCGCAGGTCCGATTGTACCAGCTCCACATTTCTGGTCAAAGGGCAAGGGTTAGCATCACCTTCTGGATCACATTTGCGGGGGAGCTCACTTGACGTCTTCAACCAGGGACTGAAGGCTACGGTTTAACACGCAGGAAAGCGATCGGCGTCGACACCGAACACAGGGAGGGCCATCCTCCGGCATGTCACATCGGATCTAACGGAGCATTAAATTATGAGTCTAGCAAGTGTAGTGACGGCCAACCTTGTTCTTCCTACAGGCGGCACATGCGGTGATCTTGCGCGTAATAGAAGGCAACACCTCCACCAGTGGCGGTACGGCAATGGACTCGACGGGCTGTTGTCGCGGGTTTCTCTCCGATACATTGTTCGACTGAGGGACCCGGAATGGACTCTGATGCTGCTCTACAATGGGACTCAATCTGCCCGCTACCGATTGTTCCGGATTGGGCACCTCTGTTGCACTCCATGCTCGTTTACGCTTGGCCATGATTGTTGTCGATGGTATTGTATCGTTGATGTATTGGGGTCTGGGGATGCATTGCTCTCGTACTTTCTGAGAAGTCAGAATAAAATTGGATCTTCGGGTTTGTAACCCCGCATCGTCGGCAGATCTCTAGCCGGGCATGTCGGGGTATGGCCGATAAATAGTTGGTCATTACTAAGAAAGGATATAAAACGACTAGTCAACGCCTTAGCCTTCGTACAAGAAAGTCTATCTGTTAAAGAAAGACCCACTCTCAACACAATGACTTTTTCAATTGCGGCAAAGACCAGACCTCTACCCCCTGGAATTTTCTGTCCGGTAATATCCCTCTATAAATCTACACCTCGACAAGAAATCGACTATGAAGCTTCATACAAATATTTCTCCTACTTGATTCGTGGGGGTGTTGACGGTCTTGTTCTGGGCGGAACAACAGCGGAGGCAGTTTTACTATCTCCATCCGAGCGACAAGAATTAATCAAGACCGCTCGACGTGCCGCTGTAGACCTGGGATTTGAGAACTTCCCACTGGTAGCCGGTATCAGCGGACAGTCCACCAATGAATCAATACGTTTGGCAGAGGAAGCTCGCCAGGCTGGAGCAGATTTCGGACTGTTGTTGCCCCCGAGCTATTGGGCTAAAGCTGTAACGAAGGACGTCATCATCGACTTTTATAAGGACGTTGCGAGCGAAAACCTTCTTCCCATCGTTATCTATAGTGTGAGTTATACTCGTCCATGATATTTATGGCTGTTTTAGAAGCTTACCGGAAATATAGTTCCCCGCTGTTTGCAATGGAGTGGACATGAATTCAGATGTCATGTCGACGCTGGCCCAGCATCCCAACATCGTCGGTGTCAAGCTGACCTGTGGAAATGCGGGTAAAGTCACCCGGCTTACTCAAGAGTACTCGCATGAGCAATTCAGTGTCTATGCGGGCTCATCAGATTGGCTTATTCCCTGCCTCAGTGGTGGTGGATCAGGCTGTGTTACGGGAATAGGCAATGTGTTCCCTAAGTCGGTCTCCAGGCTATATGCTCTATGGAAGGAGGGAAAGGTACAGGATGCCATGAAGCTGCAGGGCTTAGTTGCACAGGCTGAAAAGGCTTGTAAAGAGGGTATCGCCCCCACCAAATTTGCGGCTGCACATTTTGCGGGGCCTCCGTCAGGCGTTACGGAAGCCGAGGCATTTTGGCCCCGGAAGCCATACAAACCGTCACCAAAGGGTATGCAAGACTGGGTTGTGGATGTAATGCAACATTTGGTTGAGATTGAGAATTCTCTGCCTGATGTGTCTGGCCCTGTTAGGGCTAAATAAGAAAGCGCATGTAGCAAAACAGAATAAATAAAACCAATATACACTTCAATCAGGCGTTTTGATCTTACAACATACGGCCACATCGTAAGAACCATGATGATATATACAGGAAATGATTGTTTGCTACATTTCTAGGTTTATGAAAATGGACCTTGAGATGGATTATTCACAGTTAGGTGTTCCGTCTAAGCTTAAAATCATACGTATGTTATTTCAACCGATAATGTTCCAGTTTATATAACGTGAATATACATTGTAGGAAACGAATAACGATCTAGGTCGAAAAGAAATCATCGCCGATCTGCACAAACTTGATCCTTTGTCTCCAAAATGTGTACGCGATGTGAATCTTGCCTTCATCAAGCACCATACTCGGGTATGACAACTCGCGATTCAGCTTTTTCTCGCTGTTGTTCGTCATACAATAGCCATCGCCATCTTCTAACACACGTCGTTCCCACGTCTTCCCGGAATCATCGCTCCAAGCAACACATAGGGGTGCTCGCGGTGCGCCCCAGAATGATTCTCTGCCATCCTGTGTAGAGCTCTGATCTCGTCGCTCGTCAATACCATCTGCAATGTCATCGTATAAGCCCTGACGACGTCCGGTAGCGTTCAGCTTGGAAGAATGATTGTAAACTACAACTACTCTCCCAGAAGGTAGCACGTCAAAGCAAATGCCCGCATTGGGGTTTGGAAGAACAGTAGCCTGTGGTGGGCTCCAGGAAAGACCATCCGGCGAGGTTGCCAGGTAAATATGGTCGGCCCATCGACTTCGAAACAATCCAAGATAGGACCGGTCTTTCAGTCGCTGAATTTCCATGTGAACACAGCCTGTACTTTCTGGAATAATAGACTCTGTCCATGTTTGTCCCTCGTCTCTTGAGACACGGATGCAAGATATATCGTTATTCCCTAGCCAGCGCTCTCCCGGCTCTACTCGGCACTTGAAAACGGGAATTACCCATGCACCATCATCGAGAACAATGACTGGTTGGCGAATGAAGATGCCGGAGTCTGGGAATAGAACTTCCTCTTTTCCCCAAGTGATTCCATCATCTTTGGAGATGCGATGCTTCACAATTGCCGAGTCTTGATTTCCGGCGTGCTGCGACGTGTACAGAAGCCACAGATCTCCAGTTGGTGTACGAAACAAAACCGGGTTTTGTTCGCTGCGAGTATTGTCGTGGGTCATTCGTATAGCTTCTGACCATGACTGCTCACCCGATCTCAGACGTGATAGGTATATACTAATGTCTGGCTTGCCTTCCATACTGCCACCGAACCAGGCGCAGAGGACATCGCCATTAGGGAGTAACAGTAGATTTGAGGCATGACTTTGGGCTGTGGCACCGGGAAGATAGGCCTCCCGGTAAAAGTATGGCCTGTTGGTCTCGCGTACCAAACTGTCCTTGGGTAGTGCTGGAATCGACACCATGATCAAATAAACTAACAGGGAATAACCTTCCTCGATTCTGAGTGTTGCGGAACAGGTTAAACTATTTCCTAACCGAAATCTTCTTCTTACTACATCCAACCAGAATGCTTCAGTATATAATGGCAGGATTACGTGGCCTCCAGGCGGGGGGTTGAGATTCAAAGTTAAATGATTTCGGCCCTCGCCCGATAGGTTTTAAAAGCTCGGTGGATAGTCCGACTGTCCTCTACAGAGTGTCTCCACCTTCCCCAGATCGTCAGTCCGCGAAAATGTGGGGTTGGTGTCCTGAAGCTCAATGGGTTTGTTCGCTAACTGCAATAAACATCTGGAGTTATTGATCCATAAAATGCCAGCATATCATCTATCATGAGCCACGCTTCTGCCGGGCTGTGTGAGACCTCAAGGGCTTAAAATATCATTGTTTGCACTAGACATCTGTCTGCGATTTTGGTTCTTCTCGTGCTGCTACATTGTCTTCTGGGTATTCGTAAGACCCACATTACCAACGTTCTATCTTAACCGGCATCCTCCATGGCAGGTGGTACTAGTATCTGGGCGAGCAAGGAGGCAAGAACCGACCCGAAGGAGATTTTCAACCTCAGGCTTCTTTATCTCCTTATATCGGTTGCCTGGGGTGGGTGGTTCTATGGCTTCGACACCGGTAACATTGGAGGCATTCTCACTTTGCCTTCATTTGAGAATGCCTTCGGCCTGAATAACCTATCGGCTGCAGAGATTGATAATCGAAAGGTGCGATTTGCTTCGTTTTCTGCTCTAACTAAATCAGATGTTGATAAGACTACAGGGAACGATTGCCGCAATGCTTGCGGCTGGTGGCTCAGCCGGGGCTCTCTGCGCTGCCCCAACATCAGACTTTCTTGGACGGAAATGGTCGGTCTTCCTGTGGGGATTTATATTCGTGGTTGGTGCTGCGATGCAGATGGTGGCTGATTATGATGTGCTTCTTGCCGGTCGCTTCATTGGCGGTATGGGGGTGGGCGCCAGTTCAATGCTCACTCCCCAGTTTCTGGCCGAGAATTCACCAAAGTCTGTTCGAGGATCAATGACTGCAACATATAACTTGATGATCCTAGCCGGTATAATGCTCGCCTTTTGGATTAACTATGGTGTATCCCTGTGGTCATTCCCCGGCGTTGAACATGATAACGCGCAATGGAGAACGTCAATGGGAATTCAACTCATCCCCGGGGCTCTGATGTGCCTGATGATACCGTTTGTGCCTGAAACCCCTCGCTACTTGATTAACCATGGTCGCTCAGAGGAGGGAATCAAGAACCTATGCCGACTACGAAAACTTCCTATCGAGCATCCCTACGTCCAAACGGAATACCAGGAGATTGAGGCGCAGGTACGATACGAGCAGGAGTGTCATCAGGGTCACAGCTATTGGGTAGTGTTACAGGATATCTTCCTAATCAAAAGCAACTTTCAACGGTTTTTCCTCGCCATTATGTTATTTCTGTTTCACAAGTTCACGGGCACAGATTCCTTGAATGTGAGTACGGCTCTTGTGCGATTACAGTGTTCTAAGTTAACCATATTCATCTCCTAGTACTACGCACCTGAGATATTCAAGTTAATTGGTGTGAAAGGAAGTTCCAATTCTCTTCTCACAACCGGTGTGTATGGCGTGGTGAAGTTTGTAGTGACCATATTCTATGTCACCTACCTAGTGGATCGTGTTGGTCGCCGCCTTCCTCTGCTCGTTGGTGCATCCCTACAAGCAACTGCAATGTTATACCTTGCATTGTATCTCCGGTTTGCGGGAACTAACACCGATACCGTTGGAGGAACTCCCGCGGGTGGTATAGTCGGTATTGTCTGGATTTACATCTATGCCTTCGGTTGGTCATTTGGACATAGCGTGGCATGCTATGTCGTCGCGGCGGAAATCTTCCCATCTAGAATCGTAAGCTACCCCGACCATCTCTTTCCGTTCCCTTCTAGGTTCAGTTGACAGCTAACTATATACTCTTACAGAGATCGGTCTGTATGTCAATTTGCTTCTTCGTCAACTGGATTGTCGACTACGGCATCACGCGGGCTACACCGAATATGATCACCGAGATGGGATGGGGTGTCTTTCTGCTGTATGCGTTATTGACCTATGCCGGAGTTGTGTTTATCTTCTTCTGCCTGCCCGAACTCAAAGGACGATCTATTGAGAGTATCGATGATCTGTTCCAGAGACCACTGTGGAGCATGTGGCGACACGCATACCCCACAGAGGAAGAGAAGACACGACAAGGCATTCCGCAGTTGATGAAAGGTGGAAATGAGGATAACGCAGAGGGGGACAAGGATCGTCCGGTTCATATTGAGTCAGTCTAGGGGTTATGTCTACGTCTGCTATTGGTTTTGAAGTCTTACGAATTATGCAATATCAATCTAGTTCAGATGTGATTGTTACTCTTGTCAATAGTGAGGATAATGATGGGCAATGTAGTTTTCGAATCCTTACCTTCGCACTCTTACAACTTGAAAATATTTCCGAAACGCGCGAGTCCTGATATGTTAATTGTCCACACCGCTTGTCCACAGACCGCTTCCTTTGCGAGCAAAGGGCGGAAAGGGCGACTTGCCTAGACATGCAGCGTCACTGGCTCGTCGATTATGGATCCAGGGCATCCTTTCCTAAATTGTCCTAGTACCAGCACAAGGATCGACATTCCTACTGATATAAGCTGAAGCTAAGACTAAGACCCTAGTTACTCTTCACCCTTGAAGATAATTATAGTACCCTTACTCTTTTATTCGGACTTACGCTGTGCGGAGGACCAACAATCCCTACTGTTTGAATATATTTTTTACCTATAAGACACCAACTAGAGGTCTCCTGACTTGCATAGCTACTTTCACCTGAAATTTTATTTTCATCTTCAAAACCAGCACCGCACTCTTCATATAACATAGTCAGCTTCTTAACTAATTTCCGCCCTCACTCTTCAATAAATATACTTTGTGGTACATCATGAAATTAGCCTTCACCTCTTTCCTCTTTGTCACCACTGTGATTGCTGTACCTCAAAATGAAGCTGAAAACGTTTGTGCAAGCAAACAGACCGTGGTGTGTTACGGACAAGGAAATGGTGGCCTCATCACTCTAGGAAACGTTATGCCCGGGGCATTAGGTGAAAACTGCGCTGCCGGCAAGGTCTACTGCTGCTCTCATGACGACGTTCAACAGGTAAGACACTACTTAGTCTTTGAAGATGGACATGGCGACTGATAGGTAGCCGGACAGTCTGGCCTTGTGAACTTGGATGTAGAGGGTCAGTGCACTTTCAATCGTGTTCTTTGAGCGACTGCGCGGCTTGATTCTCCAGGGCTTCTTTTTTTTGGAGTCAAGTTCGGTTCGAGGCTGGCAAAAATAAAGAATTCACTTTGCCTATGGGTGGTACTGTAGCTCTCTACGGCGTAGGTAGAGAGTATAAACAGGTGGAAAGGCCAGAACGGGACAGCGATAGGCAATCTTGCTAAATGTCAGAAGTACCAAGACTACGCGATTTCATAGCACGTTACGGTATAATAACAACCTATGTAACCACTTCAGCAGTCATAGCTTTCTTTATTCTGCTATGTTCTTCGTACTTGAGTCGAACAAGGGGTCAGGTTGCGTAGTATACCGTGCTATTGATAGTCGAAGTGGCCGCGCGTGCTGTGTGTAAGTCGGTACATAGGTCGCATGTCCGTCGACCATCCCAATCCACTCGGAAAATCTCAGTGCCTCACTCCCTCAAGGGACTGCCGGTCGACTTTGGTGAGATGTATGTGCTTAAATGGGTAACTATGTTTGGAAAGGGATTGGCTGTAATTGGCTCACGGACGATCTCGGGGATTCCTGGGGGCTGTGGTGGTACCACGTCTTAGTGCCAAATTAACCATATCGAGATCGAGATTGCAGGGTAAGTTGCATGCCCTGTCTGCAAAATTCATGTGGCTGGGTCATTATATCCAATCATAATACGGAGTACGTTCTTGTGCTGTCCTGCCCCTTGCTGGCGCGCTAAAGCCGATAGTGCGCTAACCTGCAGTGCGTTCTTCGTGTTCTACGGCCGTTTCTGGCGCCAGAGGCTGTCATTTTCGGTGTCGTTTTCACAGGCCTGTCCCTCTATTCTATATGCAAATATAGGGCTGTATATACTGCAACCGCTGCCAGTCATGACTATTCGAGCACGGCACCATTTTCTGTGTTTCTTGGATAATTACTACAGCGCTTAGGCATATGAAGAGGTTCATGCTCATTAAGATCTCTCCTGGAAAATTTATTCAATTATCTCCGTTTGCCATTGGATAGTTTAATCTTGCTACATAACATTGCCAAAGGTGAGCTGCACATGAATATATTCCTGTCGTTAACTATACAAATAGTCGTGAAGCGCTAATTCATGACCCCCAATAGTAATCTAGGTATTGGTAAATTTATATATATCGGTCCATTAACCAAGACTGCGGATCAAGTCCTTAATTCGACGCAATACCCTGCTAGCCTATGCCGGTGAGGCGTCGGTTTTCTCTCCGACGCATCCCCGCACCACACCCTAGACCCGAGGCAACGCCATATGCCTCTATTATGGACAGGTCTATATTAAGTCAGATATTGGTGATGGTTTTGGAGTTCTGAACAATCAAATCGACTTATTACCTATCATACTATGGCAACATTTACTTTAAACACAGGCGCGAAGATTCCGGCGGTAGGATTCGGGACATGGAAGGCGGCGCCCGGAGAAGCTGCTGCGGCGGTAAAGACAGCATTCGAGGTTGGGTATCGGCATTTTGTAAGTTTCCTCTTCTTTCTTACAATTTAGATTCTTCTTGGTAGAATCATCACTAATATACAAATCCAGGACTGTGCTCCATTGTGTATGTGTTACCATCATCAAGAACATGAGCGTTTCAAGTATCTAACCCTAATTGCAATACAGACGGCAACGAGCGCGAAATCGGAGAAGTATTCAAAAGCACAAAGGTTCCTCGAAGCGAATACTTCGTCACGACTAAACTGTACGTTTTCACATACATCCTTAGTCAAACATATCCAGAATATCTAACACATGATAACAGATGGTCCTCAGACCACCGCCGGGTCGAATCAGCATTGGATAAATCCCTCCAAGATCTTGGCCTCAGCTATGTGGATTTATATCTTATGCACTGGCCAGTAACACTGGATCCATCGGACTCGGTTGAATACGGCAAAGAGAATCGCAAAGTTCACGCAACAGGCTGGGACTTTAACGACACGTGGCGAGAGATGGAAAGGTTGTTGGAGACTGGCAAAGTGCGCGCAATCGGCGTCGCGAATTTCTCGACGGTGAACCTGGAGAAGTTGTTGAAGACGGCGCAAGTGGTGCCCGCCGTGAACCAGACCGAAATCCAACCCTTGTTGCCGCAGGACAAACTCAATGTGTACTGCCGTGCCAAAGGGATTCATCAAACGGCGTTTGGGCCATTGGGTGGGTCTGGGAGTACGTTGCATTCTCACCCAGTTATTGTAGATATTGCGGCTAAGAGAGGATGTGATACGGGGAATGTGATGTTGAGCTGGGGGATTCAGAAGGGGTGGAGTGTTATTCCCAAGAGTACGAACCCGAAAAGGATTCAGGCCAATCTTGTGGGGAATGTTGAGTTGACGTCGGATGAGATGGGAAGAATGAATGCTTTGGCTCTTCCCAAGGGGAAGAGATTTAATCGGCCAGATTGGGGGACTGTTATATTTCATGATGATGCGGAGGTTGATCTGGAGGAGTAGGTGAACAGGATCCGATAGTCTTCGGCTGTGGATGTAGGATATGCCAAGAAGGCTATGTTGCATATGGTTGATGTAAATTGATCTCTGTCTACATGTTCGCATATGCACCAAACCGCCTTAATACTAGCATCACTTGTCATGATTCCCAGTGTTAGCTGTATAGAAGTTCCGTATGTAGGAACCAAGGATAGATTGTAGTCAATGCCCTACTCACATCGGAGCGTGTTACCAGGACTGTGAAGGGTTAAAAAGAGATCCTCGTTTTCAAACATATATTGTAACGGCAGAGTGGGCTATATAAGTCGTCATCTATCATCTAGCAATAGGACCAGAGTGTGGAAGTACACCACCAGATATGGCCTGTAGGTCAAACTGACTCTTGGATTGCGGAATGTGGAAGCGTTAGTCTAAACGTATACTGGCGACGGAATTTAAGTGATACTATAGCTAATCTAGACTAATTTTATTACTTGTCTAGGTTTTAGAATTCACATTGATTTTTTGACTACGTGGAATAAATTTGCTCATCGTACTACTGCTTTATATATATCTTTTCTTTGAAAATAATATAGATAGGGGGACTGAAGAGCACATGCATGGTTTCACTATGCTATGGAAATAGGCCCTCTATTACACGCACAGTATATAGTCATACGACAAATAGCGACGTAGTGGTCACCCTACTACAATGTAACAAGGAACTAAAACGAGTCTCGAAAGAAACAGAACACACCATGTATATATCCCAAACCTCCGTCTCTTCGGAGTAGGAGATTAGCCTAACATTAATGATGCACAGGGTTAAATATATCAACTCACCACGAATATTGTTCTGGATCGTTTCAGCCCATCAAATCACTTAGCCAAACCATCTTCAGTCTCTCCGCATATTGCTGCTGAATTGCCTCTTTTTGCTCTATGACCTCCCAGGTATCCGATGGCCAAACATAGTACTGTGGGTCCCATCCGCCAACATAAGTATCCAGCTCCTGCTTGTCTCGATAGAAACCTGAGATACTTGGCCGTTGAGTACTCTGGATGTGAAGCTTCTCCGTGCTCTTTGGCCGGTAAATATCACAGTTTATGTGATTTCCCCATTGAGGGTCCCAGTCAATGCGAATCTCCCACATGAGTATATACATTTTATCTGTGTCGGGGTGTGTCACTGCCTCATTCAGGATCATACCTTTGAGGCCAGTCACATAGTGCCCTTCCTCATGCGCAGGAAACTTATTCAGAATAAGCGAGACATGTGAAGCTGCGAGTTCGGCTTTCGTGAGTTTGCCCGCTGCGAAGATCCAGGGGAATGACTGCTCCGTCATGATAAAGTCGCCTCTGGTTCCCGTTCCTGTGTGGGTCATGGTGACACCTTGATTATTCATGATTATCACCGGTTGATGGACTGAGGAGGCTTGGAGGACTGTATGGACTAGGAATGGAATAAAGGAAGATGAACGTCCAGCTGCTGTTCAACCCAGCTCCAAAGGATATATAGGCACAAAATGAATTGTAGATTACAGATTCTTTTCTATCATAATATTACAGAAACATGATTTTGAACACGTAAATGTGACTATGCATTGCAATCACACAGCTAGTCTGCAGGTGATACGTCAGCCAGAAGCTCCGATCAATACAACCATCGACCACCAGACCTCTACCCCGCCTCCACGGCGTACATCGAAGAGGGCCTGAGCCATGTGGAAAAGCCAATTAATGCATCCTGCATATTATTACCCCAGTCATAGTCGAGTAGGCACCACTTAATCATTCACTTAGTGTCGGGAATTTCTTTAGCAATAGGTTGCTATGTCACTTTCATAAAATGAACAGTAGTGTAATGATATACTTGAATTGTAAGTGCAGAAGATCTACCAGCCGACTCCAATCTTATCAACACGAGTTCGAAGCTCAACACACTGTACGTAAGAAATGCTTAAAAGCTGAAGTACATTGCCAGTAAGCTATATCGTCAGGCGGTGGCTACGCCGCTGTTACTGATGGCCGCAAACAGCAAGGTGAGTATATACCTTGATATACATATATCTCTTTCCATTAAACTCACGTTAGTTGTGATTGACAATTGTAACTCCCCTCGTACCTTTCATCATCGGCATCTAGTCATGTTAGTGTATTGGAGCTGTTAAGCCGATATGTCTGATGGACCTGCTGAATTTGACCACGCGTGTTTCTTCCTAACTAACATTACTATCTGGAAAGATATTTTCAATTTCCATCTCGGGATATGTGGCTCAGAATCTGAACCAAGCTATTGTGAAACCATCTTGAAACAAAGACGCTGTCAGAGAAAGCAGGATTTTACTTTTCCCGCGTGGGAAGCTGCACATTGCCCGCCCGACTTTCCAGGATAATTGAGGCGCTGGGCTGGCCGAGGAGATTTTAGGACTCCACATAAGCAACAAACCCGTAGGCGTCGATTCGCTTGAGCATGTCCCAAACTGCTACAGGCATGCTTACTAGGCAGATGCTCGATGTTGATTCGAACACCGCCTCTATTTTAATATCTGCAACAGCGTCTGGAATAGATGACGTGAGCCATTTCTTCCACTCCTCGATCTTGGGTATCGATGGTTTCCCCTCGAGCAGGGTGGAAATTAGGACCTTCCCATCCGCTAACTCCCCAGTCCTCCTTAGCCCTGCAACCTCGCTCGGCCCTTTGTCAAGCGGGCGGAGCGTGCTGGACGGCCTCTCAGTGCTTGTGAAGTGCACAGGAGTATATTCCTGTTGACTTTCAGGTTTGTTAGCTTGCGTCACTAACTTGGCATGAATTTGGGCCACTGTGATTTCTGGACAATCGATGCTTGCCAACAAATCAAGAAAGCGACGCGTGAAGCTCCTCTCCACACATCCGGAGGCTTGGGACTCTGAGGAAGATGCCGCGAGGTACTCATTGTTGCAACCCTCTATTGCCGCGGCGGTCGAGAAGCACGAGTCCAAGATAAGCAACTTGTCCGCATGGCGAATCCGCGTCAGCCATGGGATGGCCGGTGTATAACGCCTCGATCCACTACTTCTGTTAGTTTGTTCCACTGCCAACGTCTAGGAGGAATGCACTTACTATAGAGTCAAGTCTTTATCAGTTCTGGACGAGTGGCCTTCATACATGACGATGAAAAGGCTTGTGGGTGTATCGTATTTGATAAGCTTCCCAATCTTTTCACGAATATCATTGAGTGCATCTGCCATGGACAGCGAGGAAATGAGAATGGAGTCCGTCGCAAAATGATATTTGACGGTGAAAAACTCAAGAAGTTTCCTTTCGATGTCCTCAAGTCCGAGGTCGTCATTCGCCTATCTCAGGGTCAGGACACGAACACGCTCATACCCCTGTTTTGAGGGGAGGGCATTTCTACAGCTTGATTGATGCTGTTTACAGCATCTCTGAAAGATGCCTCGTGGCTGAGGGAGTGGACAGATCGTGCCATGTATGGAGAATCTATTTTTGTATAGAAGAAGGGATAGCGAAAGGTTTAGTGGATAGCCCACTGGGCTGATCTAGAGAAGTCAGAGTTAAGGAGACGGTCACGCTTACCTACCCATGATGAATGATTGCGCCTGATGAATGTTCACAGATGACGAATGGCTACATATGACGAATGGTTACATATGGTGAGATCTATAGTGAATAGCTCAGTGACAGAGTTTGGGGAGATACCCTACGGTAAGAGATGGAAAGAGGTGGTTCTAGGAGCAGACTATCTAATTTGCCTTGTCGGCAGACATTGCCGAAATTATTATGTGTTTTCGATTGCACTGTTCCTGGCTTTCAAAGGACAAGGTAAGACACGCTGGGGCAGGTAGTATGTTCGACAGTAGGCGGCTGCCTTCTATCATGTAATGCCACCTGGAGACGCTGCCTCGTTCCAGATAAAGCCTTGGTTGCAATTAGGGCTTGTATAGCCTATGCGTAGGTCGAACTGTAGGACCATATATGATCCCCGGAGTGTCAACAAGTTCCAGTTGAATTTTATATTGTATTTAACTGTGCTGTGAGGATTCAGCTATTCGTTACAATATGTAGTCGGAAATCCTAAGGTCTGTAAATCATGTCGATGCGTATTTCTCGCATGCCTAATAAACCCATCCCTATCCTTTGCTACCTACTAAACCTTAACTGCAATCTGGTAGTCTCAATTACTTTCAATATGAATGTAATGCGAATTGTGAAGTTGCTCTAACATTCAAATAGCAAATAGGTAAACAAAAAAATCCACTACGCTGCTATTTTGAAACCACTTTCCATAATGCTATTGGACACCACCATAAAGCATCAATTCTTTAATTGCTCCGACTGCTCAGTGTAACGGAGGAACCCCAGAACTTGCCCATTCTCATTCCAGACCGCAGACCCACAGACACCACCCTCCGCTAAATGCATGCCCCATGTAAACCCACCGAGCCTTGATCCATTTTATGGATGCTTCAGAAGGATCGTCGGATGGGATGCGCAGCCTGGAGTGGGGCCCACATGTGCCTTCACAGTAACCGGTGAATGGATTGCTCATGTACACTTCCGAGCCTATCTGCGTGTCATTTGCGGGTATGAAGTCGACCAGCGTCGTTGGGGGCACCTCGAGTGAAGTGGATTCGAAGGTTTCGTTTACAAGCTGTACATTCTCATTGAGATTAACAATCGCAATATCAGTTTTACTAAGTCCATACTAAGGTGTCCGATTTCTCTGCTTCCAGCGCATGGGTGGAAGGCTCTATCGCCATCTGGAACGCCGTGCGATGCGGTAGCCATGTACCTTTTCCCCCTGAAGTCTTCGACAAGGACCCCTGAGGTCGTGCGTAATTTCATGCCACCGATAGGATGCCTTTCTGAACTGTGCATAACTCCAGGACACAACAGTTCATATTCGCTGTTCTCCATGATATCACCTGTCGGGTCACGGATTCTCTGCGCTGAAAATTCAGCCGGATAGGGACGAGTCGGCATGCGTGCGCTTGCTTGGCACTTGCTTCTTAGCGTTTTGCAGGGCTTCGCGGTGGGCTCTAGTCTTCTTAATAGAGGCGTTTAATATGGTCTCCGCGCTTTCTAAGATGGTCATCTGCTTTTAATGTACGGTTTGGGGAGAGAGACCTTTGTTGAACTTTATATATTCTTGTACATGTTTTAAGTTGTAACGATGGCAGAGGTACTATCTGGAGGGAAACCGAGGCGGGTCTGTAATGTAGGTGCCTCCAGAAATTTAAGTCGCCCAGGTCGCCTTTGATGAGGTCCTTAGAAAAGATATGTCTATGTGTTTCTAATATCTCTGTACAGAATAAACTGTGTAATTTAGGCTGTCTAGTCGGTACTGAATTATGTCCTCGAAAAACGACGTCTTCCTAGACTCCATGCCGGTTTTTATTATCCAGACATTGTCAAGTAATTCATTTTCCAAAAGGAAGGTGTCTTTGTATTTGTCGACAAACTTGAAGTCGATTCTCGCTGGCGGAGGTTGGCGACATTCCTCTCAGCAGAGATCCGGAGGCGTGATTTGCTTGCGCGGTTGATTGGGGGGGTGGGTCCGTCGTCGTTTAGAGCCGTGGTGAAGTATGGCTGGATGCCAGCGATGATACTCGGCCACGGCTTGGGAGGGAGAGAACCAAAGTAAAACACGAGGAAATAGTCTAGAGATGACACGCCTATTATAGCAGGAAATAGATTGCACAGTTGGTCCCAAGCCTCGCGATCGAGAGCCTTCTTGTTGAGCCGAAGATTAAATGGCAAGACGACATGTCGAGTCGGTAGGTGATCGGCCACTCGCCTCTGGAGCTGTGATGGCAACACATTAGAAGGTGGGAGAATAATACTCTTAATAGGGGAGAACTGTTCTGGCGATGGGATTGACTTTCTCTTGGACGATGATCCGTCTGATTTGACTTTGCGTGGAGTCACAATGACAGCCTCACTGGCCTCGGACGTCTTGCCAAGGGGAAGACTCTGGAGAGGAGTAAAATGGCGAGGATTCCTTTGTGTCCTCGCTTATTGGGCAGGTGGCGTTGCGTGTTCGTGTTTGTGTGAAGCGGATAGCCCACTGGGCTGATCCCAGAGGACAAAAGGCTGGAGGATGTCGAATTATGACGAAGGGATGATGGGAGGTGCAGTGGATAGCCCACCCTGATCCAGAAGAGACAGAGTTGGTAGGTGATGAGGTATGATGGAAGACGAACAAGGAGAGACCTCCTGACAATACTCCCTGCTAAGCCAACTACTTTAGCCTACAAATATTTCCTACTCTCCCGTGACTTCCCTATGTAGTGAATCACAATGTCTAGGCTACGGTTATGCAATCTATCTGATATATATCTCGTTAGGTATTCACATAACTATCACACTACAACCTGCATCGATAGATATCTCACTTCATAGGCTACGCCGGAATCCCCAAAGTTGACCAGCCATACCGTAATGGAAAGCTCGACAGAAGAACTTTCTCGTAGGTACTGTACGCTGCCAGCAAAACATAATATATGACTTGCGTCATGAAAGCCAGGCAGAGCAAGCATAACGTAACTATCGGCATCAATCTAGCTCCCGTTGCGAGTTCATCTCGCCGGTGCATTACCTTAGGGCCACGCAGAGTAGTATCAGTCAAGATAAAACACATATGCTTTCCCCGTCTAAGGTAGCGAAGGAAATAGTAGCTATATTCTAGTAATAGATTCTTACTATCCCACGGCAGTGCTGCCTCTTGTTCCACCCAACCCCTAGCCAATGTGGGCGTTGGACCCCATCATCTGGATACGACAATTGAAATGTAATATGTAGTAGTTGGGCTCTTTCAGGCAATGCCTATGCCGATAGATATACACTAGCATTAATAGTCTGTGTTCGGCAATCAGGCTCATGCCATCCTTCACTGATTAACTCTGTAGTGATATCGTTCGAATCGGTGCGCTATAAGGGGTATGATACTATCTGAAACCTCTAACAGCCTAGATGTAATTACGGTGGGCACCAAGGCACCATAAACTAGATAAGAATCTCGGACATAGGCCGAAGGTCTAAGGAATAATGCAGTAGACTAAGGAGACGAAGGCGAATGAATGGATTTATCTAACCCAGATAGTCTAGTTAAAGCAACATCTTGAATAAATATTTCTAAAAAAAATAAAAAAATAAAAAAATAAAAAACCGAGAAAAGAAAAGAAAACAGAAGAGCCCATGAACCATTAAATTATTTTGAATTTAACCTCGTTCACAGGCTTTCAGGAACCTGGGTAAAGGGCGGAATACCGTCCGACATGGCGTAATTTCTAACGCCCGCGTGTCCTTGCGATATAGGAGTTGTATAGGCCCGTGCTTGGTTTGTCAGCTGAGCCGGGCTCTGTGGATGGGCTTCTATTTGGTACATTCGCCCATCGTTATAGATCCCTCGGTTAGTATAATCGAGCGACATGCACTGCCGCTTAACCGGGCCTGTATAATAGCTGTAGTCCTGATTTACTCCAGCTACATCTCCTGGATAACCCGTAGAGGGATTCCCTGGTATCTGGATCGAAGAATAATCCGGAGAACGGAGAGGAACCGGTCGGGGATACTCCTCCAGTTGTTGGAGTGACCGCTTTATGCCTGCCCGTGACTTTTTCCGAAGCTTTAATTTCACACCCTGGTCTGCAAATAATCTAGACAGGGAAGTTGCCTCTGTCATCCCACGGAAGCCCTTCGGGCGAGACACGGTGAAGCGGTCTGAGATGATGGATGTCAAATGAGAGGCGCTACCCTCTCCCATTTCAAAAAGTGTGAACTTCAGCCGAAAAATTCCCTCGACTTTCACAGACAGGTCCCCAAAGACAAAGAAGCCCCCTTCGCTATTGTCCTCGTCCTTCAGTCGGTGGAGTGACGAGACCAAAGTACCGGTCAAAGCTGTGGATGGCGGTACAGGAACTGGGACATCATTTAAGGAATCTAACAAGCTGCAGCACATAAAATAGTAAGGACTTTGGAGATAGTGTTGCGCGAGGTAATTTCCTTCCTCTATCACCTGGAACTGCACTATCGGTTGGGGATCGACCGACTTGCGGTTTTTCTCTTTCACACCAGCTACGCGTACCCGTGTAGGCTGCTGGCGGATGATTAATTGGAATTCAGAGCCCGTGGACGACATTGTCAGCGAAAAATGAGGCACTCTGAGAATTCTGCGGAAGAGAGGCGTAAGGGACTGGTGACACAGTTGATAAGGCGGGATATTGAACAAGACAAACCAAAAGGATGGAGAGCCAAAGGATCTAGATCGTGATATCCGTGGAGAAGAATGTGAGAAACTATAGTTTTAAAAATAAAATACTCAGGAGAAGACAAGTTGGGAAGAAAGAGAGAGGTCCTGTGGTTCTTAGGACTAGGCAACGCTGGAACCTGTTGGCTGACGTAGAGGTCATGGTGTCAGAGTGACATTACTATGACTATCTTGATAGAAACTGATACAGCTTCTGTTGTAGACCCTGCAGTGATATAGTACTGTAACTGATAAGGTATTAATGCACTAATAAATGGCCATATGCATGGTCTGCCTTATCTATACAAGGCAGGCTTTGGGAAAATATATGGCTTACTGTTCCAATGGGCTTAGTTAGACTTGTGACCCTGTTTGTTGTCATTGTGTACTTGTTTAGTTACTAGCCATAAGTAATGGACATTTACAGTAACCCTCAAACAGTCGATTTCGGGGGATCAATCGAAGGAGTAGACATTGACGACCGCAATGTACCCGGTAACATGAAATAGTAGGATTATGGTCGGTTCTTTTAGTGTCAATGGATAACCTTGTTCAAGCATTCAAAGTCCATCCTCATACTTCCGTAACTTTCGTCTTAGCCTGATAAGCGTATCATCCTTGTGTGGCGGCATCCTCGCTAAATCTTTACCCAAGGTTTTGACATTTGATATAAAGCTTGGATACGACTATGTGCACAGAGATTTGATGACTATTGCGCTTGAGACGACTCTTGTGTTCGAGAATACAAGTATACTGGAGTCACTGCTGTGTTAGGCTGAGGAGGGAATGTCGGCTACAGTGTAATCGATGGAGGAAATATAGACTCATGAAGGCATCCGGGTTGCTCAGGACGTTCTTGCTTACGCTTTGGATCATATTCGATGTGTCCTTCGTCGAGTCTTTCGTCAAGTGGTATATATTCGACGGGTGTAGTAAGGCCTGGGGTAGCTCATTCAATTCTTTATTAAGATACGTTGTTGGGGCGTCTGCAGTTGACTTCAGAGAGCGATTTCTGTTGGCCGATAATAGATTCCCGTGAGTAACGAATTTGTCAAAAAGAAACTCGGTATATCTACATAAGGGTCGACGTCCAGGTTCGTCTCCATTTCGTCCGTATTATCTCGCTTCGCCCACTTGGTGAGCTTCAGGACTACTCCTTCAGCTACAATGTAGTGTTTCTTTATTAGCTCCAGTTCCTAAAACCATCTCATAACACGCCAACCCCTCATCGCCATTTTTAAATCCTTGAACGTGTCTGTCAAGGTGTTTGTATGCCCTTTCGGCATCTGTAAGCCCTGTTCCATTAAGGTATTCGGCTATGCCCAGATGTGTTTTGCCATCCAAATCGTGTTTACTTGTCGACCATTGACTAGACCAACTATGGGCACCTTGGTCTTTTAACTATCGCATCAAGTAGACCTTGCTACGACAGTGGTTGACTAGCCTGATCCAGAATTGCGCCGCTACTGAAGAGTAGTTACCCATCTCCGCATATGTCACAGTCATACGACATTCGCGTGCCCCAGTGAGCGCCACGCTTTGCCATTGTCGATCTGCCATAAACCCTATTCCGGATCCTCTCAACAGCTCCGCTGGGGAGAGGATGACTATTTTCGCCTCAAGTCGTTGGAGAGAGTCAACTGACTTGCTCCCATGGCGACATACTTCACTATATGAATCACCTGCCTCGGAACACAAATGTCCTTTTATTAGTAGGACAGAATCATGATCTCCTTGTGAGACACGCCAGCTTTGATTAGGGCAAGAGCTAGATCTTCCACATCCCTAATATACTCAGGGTTGAACATTGAAGGCGCACTTCAGCGGCTCCACAAATTGGAGTTCATGACAGACATGAAGCAATCGTCGCGTTGTACACCGTAGCGCTGACTCGTTGCCATCTGCAACCCCCTGCAGGGCGTGTCGGCGGTAGAGGCGGTCACAAGTCTGCCGTTATAGAATTCTGCGTTAGGAAGCTCTGCTACCTGGGGAGTCATCCGATATTGTTGCGAGAGCTGGGCATTTGGAACACCTAGATGCAGGAGGCGTGCAAAGAGGGACATGTTCTTAGAGTCGTAAAACTCATTGTCGTTTACGAATGGCACTGTTGGGCCCAATTGGTCTATATCACCACTGAGCATGATCTTTTTAATGAACCCTAGCTTCAGAGCTATTCCATTAATCATTGTTAGTTCCGTGACCTGGGAAGCCTCCTCGATTATTGCCGTGGAGGGGTGAAGCCACTGGAGCAGCTTGCGGCCAGCTGTGGAGGCAGTGCAAAGCAAGTCGAGCCCTGTGCATGTAGTACAGCTGCAGTTCCCACCATACGTCTTTGCGGCGAGTTATCAAAGTCGCCACCATAGTTACATAATTGTCATCCGACACCGGTGCCTCTCCAGGTCATACCATCGCACTGGGCTCTTCCACTGCATCCTCAACAGCGTCTTCCGATAACAAGAATCCTCCCCGAACTGGTGTTTCCTGATAGGTGAGGCATGTCCACAACAAATCATCTCCTCGTCTTCACCCTCAAGCCGGCTTGATCCAAGACATTTGGCGTGTTCCAGGGGCTTTATGATGTGACCGCCTAGAGAAGGGTTGTCTTAACTTTTCATGGAGCCTTCAATGCTTGATCTGAGTAAGTTGAACTCCTCATCTGAGATGCCCAACCTACCCAGGTCTGGGCGCATGTTGGTCATGAACTCGGTGTCAGACGCAGCTTTAGCTCCAGGTGCCAACTGTGTTTTCAATTCCTCTTGGTATTCTGTGTCCAGGCCATAGATCTCATCGCTACCATGAGGGCCATTTGGGTATGAGAGCGCTCGCATAATTCGGTTGGCGATCACGTCAAGTCCTTGGTTTGAACCACACACGGTCAGAAGAGACAAGGTGTCGGAATGTTGTGCCGATGGATAGCTCCGCTTGGATCGCTCCGTACTGTTCCAAATTGACCCTACCCCTAATTCTTTGAAGGTATTCTGTTGCTTCTGGTGGGAGAGTTTTGACCTTTCTGTGCAGGGAAATAATGACGGTGTTGTGCCCCAATAGGAGAGCTTTCAGCGAGTTATTAAATGGGATGCCTAAGTCCCTGTTGCCATACATAACAGCTTGTATGTCATCGCTCAACTGCACAAAAGCGGCCTCTTCTCGCCCGAAGACTACATGGCCTTCAAGGCGAAGTAAATTTCCAATCGTATCAGGTCCCTCGGGTCGCTTTATTCGAATACAAAAAAGGTTCGGAGGCACTGTGATGTTTGGCGATGACGTCAAGTCCTTGATCCGATCCAAACACGATCAGAAGAGGTCTTTTAGTACGACAGTGGTACAGGGCGATTCTCGTCGAAGCCGAGGTTTTCCCTGTACCTGGTGGTCCAGCCACTGGTGTACCAAACTCTCTGAATGTCGCGTCAATGGACCGGGCCGATTGGACAATTTCGTGCTGCTCCTCTTTCATGGTATGCAGTGGCATCTGTTGGTTATATTTCCAACTTTCTATGAAGATAAACACCGTTGTTATTTGTGTACGAGCTGTACAGCTTTCGAGTAGCTATTCCAAGGGATATCCAGATCTCTGTTGCCCGTTATCACGGCCTGAGTAGCCTTCCTCAATTAAGCAAAGGCCGCATCTTTTAACCGTCTTGAGGTGGAGTGTAAAGAGGACTTCCACCTTCGAGATTGGTCACCCATAGCTGCTGCTTGGCAACCTCCTCTTCAACTAGTGCATAATAGCCCTTACTCGTCAGGTACGTATCACTGCTTATTCGCGTAAGACACAATCACGAGCGGTCCACGAGGTAGTTGGTTTACCCGTAAATTGCCATTTCAATCTATGTCGTATGAATAGTCTTGTCCCCGTCGCCGTACTGGTAAACCAATTGTCACAAACGGCCACCAAGCTTCGGTAAGCTTCGTTTTCGGGTCTGGTCAGCGGTTGTTCATCGGGATCCAGGAGTTCACTGATCAAGAACCAGTATTCCTGGCCCAGATTTGCGACCGCAGTTTGCTCTTCGGGATCAAAGTTGATTGTCCGATGAATGTGGCTATAAGCGAAGAACTCCATGCATAGTGTCAGGTCGCTCTGGTCGCTTTACTCGGATATGCACCAGGGTTGCGGGAACTATAATATCCACCGGGAGTTTTGACGGGTTGAGAATGACTCCATACTAGTTGGTCCTCCCACTGGAAGCCTGATCTGTCTGAGCAACTACCATGTCGGTGATTAGGCCCACGAAGGATGAGTTACTGTTCGGTAAACGTATTTGGCGGGTCCTTAGATGCAGGTGTTAGATCGAGTAAATCATAGAAGTATTCATCCATCGTTGGATTATCAATGCTTCGTATGGGCGAAACTGGGGATTGATTGAAGCCATATTCGTGATGCAAATGTGTACGTATTGTGACTTCTGATATTCGGCCTCACGTTGCACCTCTGTTGTTCTGGAAACGTCAGGGGTCAGGTTTCAGGGCAACTGAGTAGGGAGGTTGTACAAGATGAAGTAATACAGAGGTCCCGAGTAGGCAGGAGTAATGATTCGTGTCGGGAGCGAGGCTTTATATATGTTGAGTCCAGGCGGTAGTGACCTGGTGATTCAGAAGAAATCAGGTGAAACATGGTAGTGAAGGTGAGAGTAGAACTAGCAGGATGTGAATAATTCTTACATCGCACAGAATTCCATCTCTTCTAGTTCAAAGGAATATTCCGCTGCATATTGGTAGCTCGGGTTTCCTCTCATCATTGAATGGTGAATATCGGTTGAAAAGTAATATCACACTTTAGTAAAGCCCGGTGAGGAACGATCCTTTGCAATGTACTGATATAGTAACGGATGAATTGGGGGCTATGATCTGGATCTACTCCTCTTTGTGCGTATATCATTTATTTATTGAATTCACGGCTATACAGTGACTATATCAGGATTCTCGCTCGGATGGCTGATACACCAGCCAGCTGCTATCTGTGCCATGGTAGCTCACAATGGAACTAGAAAGTGTACTCCGTCGTCGGTAGGAGAGTTACATAACATAGACACTACCACCATTGGCGCAGACCACGCTTCCTGTAATCCATCGTGCCTTCTCACTGGCTAGCAACCCCGCGACATTGGCAATATCCTCAGGTAGTCCCATTCCGCTACAAACAGCTGAGCCAGACTGGAGGGCAGCGAGTCCCATATTCTTCAGCTCAGGGGTAGCTTCTCTCAACAAAGCCTCTGTAGCTGTTGCACCAACTAGGAGTGCGTTAACCGTAGTACCTAGCGTTTTAGGATCCTTTCCCAGTATATCAGCCCACGACCGGGTCAGTGCTTCCATAGTGGCCTTCGTTGCACCAACAAGATACATAGCGCTGTGAAAGGAGTTTAGCTAAGGAGAACAATATACTCAAACTATCGCTAGACAGGCTATTACTTACGGAAACGGTATTTTTCGACCTGACACGCTGGACATATTGATAATCCTTGAATCCGGCTGAATCATACCCCGTGTATAGAGTGCTTCGACGAGCATCACCAAAGTGTGTGTGTTTCCCACCAGGACCTTTCGTACGTATTCATCGTCCAGCTTACCCATTTCTCGAAGCTCATCATACGCCGCATTGTTCACGAGTATATGTATTTTAGAGTTAAAGTGCTTCTCCACAGCTTCTGCGACGATGCCAGGCGTATCGAGAGATAGGACATTGGCTGCAACGCCAACGATCTTTGGTGCATCACAGCCAGTTCCCCAGTAATACTCAGTAATCTCAGAAGAAAGACTTTCGATATGGTGCATCGAAGTCTCGGAAGAACAGGTCCCCAAGATTGAAGCTCCTCGCTTCGCAAGGTGGAAGGCGGTGGCTCGACCGATTCCACGAGTTGCTCCCCTGATACAAGTCAGTGATAAGTATTCATGCATTGCTTTGAATGTCTTCGAAGATGAGAGATGAAGGGATAACAACGTTACGAGTGCAGTCTTCCCTGCAAGGTCCTGCTCAAATCTCCCATCGAGCTTCGAGGTTGACTGATCTGCCATTATGTCTATATGAGTAAGCACCGACTTGAACTTTGAGCGGATCAAGATAGGGTTCTCTGCAATGATGGAGTTACAATGGGGCTTTTATATTAAGAACTACGGTTTTATAACTGTTAAGAGCTCGTACAGTTCATCTGACATTTCTCTACTCACCTCGGACTTCGGAACTTTTCCCAATTCCATACTCCGTTCCTATTTAGACAACAGAGACATCATGAAACATCATGGCTCATTTCCGGTAGTATACGATCCACTATTGCAGATGACCATTCCTCTTCGGTCTGATACTACCATATGCTTTTTAAGCGGTTCTTGAATGTCAAGGGAAGCTTCGGGGCACCAGACGCCCGATTCCGAAAGCCGACAAGCCGGTCCGACGGATTTTCTGATCCTGGACCACGTCATCATGTTTATCTTTGCCAAATGGCTTGGTCCTGTGGACATTGGCTGCATATCTGGGATGCTGCTACTGGTGACTAACCTCGAACGTACAATATACAGCTAAAAATCTCAGCGGCGGAAATCGCACTGGACCTTGGTATGTCTAGTATTCTAGTATTTAGTCTTATGCGTATAGCTATGGTCTAGCTACACATTCATCTCTAGGCCAAATTACTCACGCCGTGATATCTGACTAAGTCAACCCTGCAGTCTGCGACGCGCATCGGGATTGATGACTCCTGTCCAAATATTGCTCGACATTGGTGCCTTCACCGTGGTGAAGTCGCTGCAGCGGGATATTGGGCGCCATTCTGCTTGTACCGGACGATAACACTGCAAGAATCAAGCGGGACTTTCGATGAAGCGCTTCAGCTCTAGATAAGAAACTTCTTGCAGAACTCTGACTGGTGCAATCTTAAAAGCTTCAATATCCGTATTGACCAACTGCATAGGGACCAGTACAATGCATGCGAAGCCCAAGAGGCAATTTTCCCGATTTACCTCCAAAGGCCCACCTATACCATTTTAGCCTTTTATTCCCCAACAGCACTCTCCCACTCAGCAGTTGAGCAACACTCAATATGGAGTCCATTGAGTTGAGCTAATGCAGGTTGCTTACACAGCCAATTAGATTGCTTTGCCATAGCTCGTGCGATTGGATAACTCTGCTACTGTTGGTACTGCCAGGACATGAATCGACTTTTCGCGCGGACGAAACTACCATCGGCCGACCCACATTTCTACGTTAAGTCTTAACACCGAACAAGCGGTACTGAATCGCAGCTTCTCTTTCGCACCCCATCACAAAATCCGAATACACATGACTCTCGATGTATGTTTGAGCAGGGACAACAACAGACACGTTGTGTGCTATAAAAGACCGTTAAACTCGGCAACTCGCTGAAGACTTGAAAATCCATTATTATAATCAAACACGAAAGACTACAGATAGTTAGCTAGTCGCAACATCATCATGGCATCCGAAATCCAGACGAAGTTCCTTGTTGTGGGGGCCGGTCCAGCTGGATTGGCATTGGCATCCTTTCTGGGCCAAAACGGTGAAAGCCTCTGCTGAATTTGTTCCGATGATCATAGTACTAATATCACATGCATAGGTCTCGATGGGCTCGTCATTGCTAAGGCAGCTAGTACGTCCGACACCCCACGGGCTCACAGTTTCAACCCTTTCGCTTTTGGTGCGTCCATTTGACCGAGGTTGGTTACTTTATACAACTAACCTAAGCTCAGAATGTCTTCGCGATCTTGGCATTGAGGAGAAAGCCCTCCAGCAGTCTGTACGTGGCCACAGTCTTCAATCCATGCGCTGGTTACGAAGTATGGTTGGAGATGAGTACGGGAAGGTCCTTGGATGGAGTGAACATCCGTCTTGCGTGGTAAGAGTTGCGCTCACAGGGGAAAGTAGGCGAGCCTGTGAGGAATGCATTAATACATGCTGATCATAGGAACATGCATACGGTCTTACTCCATGTGAATATGCCGAGTTTTCGCAGTCAGAACTGGAACCGCTTCTAGTCCACTACGCCTCCCAGCACAATTTCGAGGTTCGGTTTTCCACGGAGCTCGTAGCTATTGAACGGCTCGCAGAAGTCAGTGGGCATACGCAATACGTTTGCACAGTTCACGACCTTATTTCGCACAGCACTTTCAACATCCGAACCGGCTATGTCTTCGGTGCAGATGGTGCGCGGAGCCACATAGCTCGCTCGCTGAATTTCAGCTTTACCAGCAAACCCAGCGGAGGTAAAGCTTGTAACAATTTACTTTGGATGGTGTGCTCAATGTATTTCGATTATTGTTGTCTAATGTATATTGCTAACTTAAGGTACATCTATACTATATCAATTAAACTTGGTTATATATTATACGTATTCAGTAGTCCCAGGTCAATCAATATCTATTCCTAAAGGTCATAGGATACTCCGCACTCAGCCATTTCATGTCGACCACTTGCCCTTCTTTCTCGCCACTGTAGTGTGCTGGGCCTGGGGGATAATTTGTTCAGTGTGTGATGACCATCAAGGAGCCCAAGTTCAAATTTGGGAATCACGTATCACCATCAAGTAGTTAAGTGATGTTATCGTAAAATGGACCGGATCCTTTCGGACTTTGCAAAGTCGGCCACCGAGGTGAATTCTACAGTGTCCTACTCATACCGTCAAGTCATGCGAGAAAGACAAATATCCCATCCGTACTGACTCGGCCAGAGTGGATGGAGTGTAACCCAGTCTCAGGTTGAAGCCCACAGTAGTCAATTCCTCTGAATACTAGAGTAGATACAGGTAAGAAGATGGGGCAGCGGTCGATACCCAACGCAACTCTTTCTCTAGATCTGGCTCCCATCCCCTTCCCTAAACTGGCACTCTACTAACTACCATGCATGACTTGTGCTAACAGAACTAGTTGGCCGTAAATGCTGTTCTGATAAAGACACAGCCATCGCAAGCCGTTGCATGTACGACTTCAGGTGCCATCCCCATTGGAACATTACTCGGTGATCACGAAGTGGGTGATCCACATGAAGTATCTCAATTACAAGCTGAACCGACTTCTCTTGGAGAATCTAGTGCTGGTCTTGAACCACTTTGATTCATAAGTTGGACTCGAGGTTCTGAGAAATCCTGTGTCATATTGTTGACCTAACTCAGGACATCCCAAGGGGGCAATGATAAACGTTGTCAGAACTATAACCTGAGGCCCACATTTAGCCCTAAAGGGTAGGTTTATCGGCCGCGCTGTGAAAGAACCAAACATCCTCCGAGCCGCCAAGAGTTTTGAGCGGAATAATTTCGGTTCAATATAGTATAACCAAAGAAACAGAATGAATCAGAGCTGCGATTTATAATCCTGCCACATATGAACTGGCCTCGGCCTTAGAGAAAGGCCGAAGTGCGCAACAACCCCTCGAATCCAGAACCAACAGAAGATGCTCCATGGAGCTATAATGTTTCATGGCATGAAGGTTTTCTGGACGAGGTGGGGTTTGCTATACGTATGCTTTGCTACTCCATGAGCCGCTTGATTAGCAAGTGGGCAGTTTTCTACGTAGAACAGTATGGACAACAGAACCAGAGACTCTTCAGCCATGGAAGACATCTATATAAATCAGCAGTGCGGTCCCTGTCACCAAATTACCATCTCAACAACCTCACACATCCTTTTCCTACAAGCAACAACTCAACATGATCGTCGCATTGGTAACTGGCGCCAACTCAGGCATTGACGAAGCTGTTGCACGCCAGCTAGCGCGCCAACCGGATCACCATGTCATCCTAACAGCACGAAACCTTGAAGCGGGAGAGAAAGTCGCAGCGGCTATTGTCGAAGAAGGCAACTCAGCGTCTGCCGTCCACCTAGATCTGTCTTCTGATGAGTCTATCTCCACGGTTGCTGAACACGTCAAAGAGGTCTATGGCAAACTCGATATCCTCGTCAACAATGCCGGAACATTTCTCGATCATCGCTCTGATTTGTCCGTCCGGGAGAATCTCAACATGACTTTTGATACGAATGTGATCGGTACCGCTGTTCTGACCGACGCCCTCCTCGACCTTCTTCGCCAGTCTTCTGCACCGCGGGTTGTTTTCGTTTCGTCTGCTCTCGGCTCACTTACTCTTTCGAATGACGAGAATTGGCCGCATCGACATATTGTGTCGAAGGCCTACAAAAGCAGCAAGGCCGCCTTGAATATGTTGGTACTGCATTATTCAAGGGCTCTTCAGGATGTTAGCGGGCTAGTCAATACAGTATGCCCTGGCTTGGTTAAAACAAAGCTGAATGGATACGCAGAAGATGGGGTAACGCCGGATGTTGGTGGGCGCAGGATTGTGGAGCTGGCGTTGTTGGGTCCAGATGGACCTACTGCAACCTTCTCGGATAGGGATGGACCAATTCCTTGGTGAGGGAAACACTGTTCGAAGACCACTCGCAGCATGTCTGAGACACTATAGAGACTTAGCTTAGCAAGATCAATAGAGTTCGATATAGATTCTTATCGCCATACTACTAGGATACAATGGATATTGATAGCCGTACTATGCCTTATTTCACTATGTTAAAAAAAAAGACTTTCAATACTCCAATGGCCCTTTGGATTGTCGAGGATTGGCTAGCTAGCTGTTAGAACTTATAGCATTTCTAAATACACTTATCATGTATGCTATCAAACAGCCAAAAGATCACCTGTCTTATAGGTCGCCCTGCTATTTAGCTCTTGCTCACGACGAACAAAGGATAGCTCAAGCATTATCATCCGACATGGACACCAGCGGGTAACCCAAATACTTGACTATTAGCCTCAAAGCCGCAAGCAGAAACACCTCCGCCGTCCGTCAGACAATTCCCAGTCTCAACATTCATTAGATTGCCTGTGATTGCATATGACCATTTCTGGCCATCATTCCCGCTGCATTCCTGCAGCGAAATTGCTTTCCCGTCTGTCGTCAGACACTTTGATTGCTCAGACAATGTGCGGATCACCCCTGATGCATCAACCTGCCATATCTGGGATTTGCTGCCGTTGCAAGATTCAAATCCCACAGATGATGAGGTACCTGTAAGACACTTTCCGGAGGCCGTGTTAAAGATAATGCCGGTGGGTATAACTTTAGAGCATTTCTCATCGATGTCTATTTTGTACACGGCAGTCGCATGTGTGTTTAACTTGACATGTATCGCATCCTTGATGGTTTGAATAGAGCCGTCCCAGAGGTCCTGTGTTTTGTATGTACAATCGGTAGAGAGGCCGAGTATGTTCAGTGAAATATACGTTTCGATGGAATCGCTCCCATGGTTCAGAACGGTGACCAACCTGGAACCGTGGGCAAGGTTCCGCGTCAAGACGTCAAGGGAACCATCGCGACTGGCTAGTGTCGCTTGTTGAGCCAGTGGATCCTGATCGACCTCAATCATGGCTTGATTCGTGAGGTACTCGAGATCTTCGGATGATAGGTCGGGAATATGAGCACTAATAATCAAGGGTGCGGAAAACGAGGCCCAGAGCGCGAATTGTGATCGCTTTTCGTCCAGTGACAGTCCCGGATGGTCCGCGATTAGGAAGTCGGGGTCGTTGTAATATCCGGGACGTTGATACCGAGCGACTAAGGTGTTAAACTTATAGTTTGTCATGATACTGTCCCAGGCACTGCCTTCTCCACTGTAGACAAGAACATCATCTGAATGTCGGGCGAGCTCGCCGTATTCAGGAACCCAATCCATGACCGTATACCAATCAGTCAGGTTGTCGGTCGTGGAGAAGTACGCAGGCGCTGATTCGGAGAAGATCAGCGGTTGTTGCATCTTGCTAAGTATCCCATGCCAATGGCCGTAGAGGTATTTGTATTCCTCCTGCAAAGTACGGCCTTCTTTCGGATAGACGTTACAACCATCCAATTTCAGATAGTCGATGCCCCATGCTGCGAATGTCTCGGCGTCGATCTCCTCGTATCCCTCAGACCCGGGATAGCCGCCACAAGTCAGGTTCCCTGAATCCTCGTAGATGCCGAAATTGAACCCTTTGGATTTGACATATTGACCAAGCCAGGGAAGGCCGCGCGGGAACTTAGTGACATTCCATTCGAGTGATCCATTGTCCGCGCGATCATAGTTCATCCAGCAGTCGTCGAGGTTGATACGATTATAACCCGCTTCCAATAGACCGTTAGAGGCCATTGCATCCGCAGTTTCGACAAATAGGGTCTCGTTCAGGTCGCACATAAATCGGGCCCAGTTATTGAATCCCATGGGAGGTGTCGTCAGTAAACTGGGGTTCTCAATGGAAGCGACTACTTGGACTGGCAATGTACTGGCCAATGCAGTCGCTAGCGGTATCCATCTTGTGATAGATCGCATATTCTCATCAATTGCCTTATATATACACAAAAGGTTGGGGAAAGCCCAATCCGGATATGAACAAAATATGATATCTATATCCACCGGCAAAAGCATCCCGAAGCAAGCAGAGTTTATAAAGCAGGCATTGCCAATTCGACCGATAAGCAGCGGGGTAAGCAAAAACCGACTGATACCTCAGCTACTACGTATAGCCAGGGGGTGATGATATTAATTGGCTGATTCCGCCGATCCCCGCACGATATCGAGGATCTGCATTCTGCGATGGCACCTTCAGTGGCCCTCGCCGTCGGGTACATGCATTGATACGTGTACACGCTACTACGGTAGTATTCATATGCAAGGAGAGGTATCATCTCATCATATGCTACCTCCATATATATTTTGCTTAGTAAATGTACATATGAGAGCTGACAACACCCCTAGCCGGTTAGTTCCAGTCGGCAGTGGACGGCGTACTACCATTCATTCCAGGGAAAACGTGCATGATGAATAAATATGGGTTAACTACACAAGTGCATTTCTTAGCCTGTTTTTGATTTTACTATATTCACCTGTGATACTAATTGATATTAATTGCCTACATCGTCATGATCTCTTTATCCCGGAACTACCTCCGTGCTTGGTACGCATCTCTCACCTTAAATATATTCTTCCTTCGTACAATGCAGACTGCGATACCTTATTATAACAATCCGATGTTGTCCATCTTACCAGATTTATGCCTGGATGGATGGATTCGTCCCTATGGATTATCTGATAGTATGTACATACACTAGGGGTCGTGCAAGCCACTATTGCTATAAAGTTACCTCCAACTTTAATTTAGAACACCAGACAATATCAAAACTTGCTATTCATCCCAGCAAAAAGTCCACCAAAATACCAGCATGATAATCCGCATCATCAAGTTGATCAGCAGTCTCCCGGTCCTCTTTCGACCACGCAGGATTATTGACCTCTTCGAGAACTGCCTTGGTCGTATCGCTATCAAACTCAGCATGTCCCTGATATGTGAGGACTCTATTCGGCTGGAAAAGCCCTTGAACATCACATAACTCGTTCCTTCCCAGTATTATCCAATCTGGGGGTAGAGATCTGTCCGGCACAGTCACTTGATCTTGGTGAATGAACTGAATCTTTCGTTGGATGACCGTGTCTTCATGCATGAATTCTGGAAAGTGTCTTAAAAACTCTGACGCGAATTCAACACTGTGCACACCTATCTCCCACCCCTTTGGATTCTTCCTGACCCGTACGCCGTAGCCCTCTAGCAATGCTGATGCGATCACTTGGTGTCCGAAGCATGCGCCGAAAAGTTTAATATGCGGGTGGTTGTTGTACACATCTTCCATGTTGTTAGTATCATACATATAACCATCGTGGGCAAATAGTCCAAGAGATGCGAATCATACCTCTCAGAACATCGTGCAACTCCTTGATCCAGGATTGTGGTTCATAGGTTGACTCCGGTGCGCCGGTTATGATTATCGCATCGATGCCAGCGTAACTTAGGGGAAATTCGTCGGCGAAACAGTTATAGATTTCATATGACATAACATTGTTCGAGGTGCTAGGGTGATCCTTGTTATAGTCTAGCCCGCGATCGATCAGTTCTTTAAACATGTCAGGACAGGCCCGGCCCTTGATGGGCTTGAGACAGTTGAAGATCACAATATGCATTCTTGTTCGCTCGTTCGCCGGGTCAGCTTGTTGTCCTATTTTATATATTCGCAGTCGAGGGGTAATAGATGCCGATTTGAGTTGAAAAGAAGTTGTACAATACAATGTCGAGATACGGAATGGCTCCGATATATAGTCAAGCGGGGAAAAAACTAATTTAGTCATGCCCAGTCAAATGACTTTCCATGCTTATCAGGTCCGATATATTGTTTCTCATTGGAGCGGCGGATGTTATTCCTAATGAGGCAACAAGCATACCCCTAAGTATATAGGGCTGGTGGCCATCAGGTGATTGCGCAACAGATCATTATGAAATCGTCATATAGGGTTGTTGGCCCGCATGGCAGGTCTAGAACCATTATTCTAACATAGGCTCCTCTATACGAATGGCATAAAAGATTGGGAGTACGCACCTCAAAGGTGGCCACGAGCCCGAATGATACTACAATGCCAGCTAGAATAGAACCTTGCGAGACGCATTGACACCAGTCAAATCCCATCTTTCTGGGGCAGTCCGCTCCATCCATATCGACCAATCTCCCCAGAACGCGGGCCTCAAAATCTGGACATATTCCCAATAATCCAGATACCAACCCGCATACTCCCAGTCGATAATACCGGTGATGTTACTGTTCTCATCAACCATGATGTCGTGAGACACGATATCACCATGCGTACCCGGCACGGTCGGATCTCGGCAGCATGTCGGGTAATTCGTATTCGTACCGCCTACCCCCAAAATGGAGATAGCGCTCATAGATGCGAGCCCGTAGATCTTCGAGTAACTGGTCTTTTGAGGGAGAGCCGTCGGCAGCGCATTGAAATATACCCTCATGTGGAGATGGGAGGACCGGATTTCGGAGATGAAATTCTAGGTTTGATGACAGATCGATTCCTTAGTTTTTTCGTCCATCGTGTCCCATGTCTTTTCTAATGAGGACCCCTGGATAAGTGACATCTCAATAGACTCCTTGTACTCAGAGCTGAAATTTGTATGGTACACTTTGGGTGCTGGTACAGAGGTATACTTAGAGATAAGTCTCATTGCTTCAGCCTCAGCGGGCCGTACCCCAAACCCGGATTTGGTAACAAATGAGAAGTCGTATTCAAGGACAACCCTGGCGCATAATTTGTGAATCACAGTAACGACCTATTCGTCAGGAGCAAGGTCGAAGAAAGTAGAGGCGTTTACAGAAGATGGACATGGGAATAGTTTTCTGCCTTATTTGATATATCGGTTTCCTTGCTTGAGATTTTGCATCATAAACGGGACGCCTTCAGAAATATCCATCGACCGGGTGGCAGTCGAGGTCGAGTGGTGCTCGTGTTGCTTGCTATCGATGTCCATTGGTGGTGTCGTTGTGCTTAGTGGGCAATGAATGAGAGAGGGGATAAGCCACAATATTAAGACGAAAGAAAAGTTATGAAAATAAAAGAGACAAAGGTGAATGAAAGTATTCTGGCAGGTGGCAGTGTTGATAGAGAAATAATAACAACGGTGCAACCCTGTAGCACCAGGAAGGTGTGTGCTATGGCGGTGTAGCCTCGTGGAATAAATAAGCCACTTAGAAACTTGCGTTTCCGAATAACATCCGACATCCTCTCCTGCATCGAAAGTCAACGTCGTGACAAAGCAACGGAAGAACAAAAGCAACGGGATTGTGAGCATATCTTGGGCCGAATTCCAGACACCATCAGCAATTTCCTCCGCATGATCGATTCAACAGCAGTTGGAATCCTAGGCGACGCTCCGCATAGACAATTTGGAACGAAGGGTGAATCTGAAAGTTTGCATCGAGGACTGGAAAGAGTCATTTGTAGGGGCCCATCAGGACTTCGTTAGCAGTGTACTGGACCAAGAACATAGACCCCGCGGTACAAAATTGACCATTCAAGGAACTGATCAATAGTGGACGTGCCTGGTAGATGCATAGATGGTGAAAATCTTGCAAAGCGGATCAACCAACGGATCACACTGCAGTGCTCTAATGGCTCTAATATAATCTTGCCTGCACCTGTACTTACGACACGCTAATCAAAAAGCAAAAGCAGATGTTATATTCAGAGATATATCTAATCATCGCTGTCCGCAACACGCACTCCCTGGAACCCTTCAAGCTGAGCAAGAACCTCATCCTTCAATCTAAGCGACCTGTCAGTTCATGATATGCTTAAACCGGAAATTGTCAATCTACTAAGTTTCCCTAATCCATTTCCCCTCCTGTTGCAAGGGCAACACTTACTCTACAATGCGTATGACTGGGGGATTCTCTTTGATTACCTCAAATTTTCTCCCGCGGAATGCCATTGCCTCTAAGGATCCTATTATAAATATCAATAAGAGGGCCCTTGTGTAGGTTCCAATGCCATAGATATACTTACGAGTGGATAGGGAAGCCATTAGAGACCCACAAGTCAGCATCGTCAAATATGATGACTTGCTTTTCGAGACCTATCAGCACTGAACCGTGAAGAAGTCGAGCGACATCGTGTTAGTTCATAACTACAGACAATTTGGAGGGGTGTTTCGATGCTTGCGCGGGATGGTGGAAGGAGTTTTGAGGGAGGAAGGGCTCAACAAGATATAGTAGATTCCTATACCAGTATTACGAAGACAGATCGGCAGTTGCTTGCGTCATTGTCAGCTCCTATATGTATACCCGTCATTTCAGCTCAGCTGGGATTACTAGCATGTCCAATCGAAGCTTCTCCAGTTGCCTCTTATCTCTAGAACGATATGTCAGTGCGGTAGGTGGGGTTACTTCAGCTCTGGGCATATTTCCTGGGTCGGGAAGGATCGGCGTCTATCGATGAAACCTTGGTGTTTGAAACGAAAGTATAGTATTCAATGCTGTCCTTGACCTACTTGAGACATCGGGCCAAATGAGTGAGTACGCTTTGTGCTGGTGTAAGCTCTACCCTAGCCGAGTTTATTTCCCATATGAGGATACCTGCTCCTCTTATATAACGACGATACATGTTATCCTTCGGCATATTTCCATGTACCCATCATGTAGTTGATTAATGGTGTATGTTCCTTGTACCAGGGCGAGCTGTTTCTCCACATCAAAATGCTAACAAGAGGGGATGCATAGATCGCTACACAGCGTCTAGGCTTGCGTGAAAACGGGTGTTTCTTCATCCGAACTCTCAAACACATTGCGCCAGTATTCCGATACACGATCACAAATCCCAGACTTGCCCTTCCAGGATTCAAATACATGCTCCAGGTTACAGCTCACCCATTTAATCTCCTCCCAGTAGCTTTTCTCTGCGTCGAAACCAAACCGTTCCAGCGTTTTCTCAGCGACAAGCCATGCTCTCCCATCACTCCCATCCGGCTTCAACGTCGGAGTGGTCTCCCACTGATTTCCAAAAAGGTGTTCTGCGGGGTTAAATTTGGGATAGTGGGCATGGACAAAGAACACTCGAGGAGCCTTCGCGACAGATGGATCTTTTACACGCGACTTGCCTTCGCTGGTCAATCGGTAATCCTCGATAGGGTCCGCCTGGACCATGGCAGACCCTGAAATCCCTCCGTTTGGCTTCGGATGACCCACGGCAGATACCTTCTCGCTCACTGTGTATAATGGCTCGCCCATAGCGGCTGCGGCTTGGATGAAAGTTTCCTTGTCCCCTTCTCCCGGGGCGCCTTGTGAAAGGAGCATGAAATAGTGTGATGGTCCGTAGTAGTTGTAATACGCGGCCAGAAGCAATGTCAAGAAGTGGTTTTCCTTAGAGATGAGGAATACCCCAGTCTCTGAGGACGCACGCTCGGTCATTGATGGCACGGGTTGTCGAGATATATTGTAGTACAGAGGAGAAGCCGTGGAAGCCCAAAAGTCCGGCCACGTCACGAGACCGGTCGATGCAAACGGCTCATTCTGCAATAGCGACTCGGGCTTATAGAGCGGGAAGCCATCGGAGTCCATCCATATTACATTTTCGAAGGAGGAAAACAACACGGCGAAAATCTTTAATTGGTAGTGGGCGATCTCCTCTGTGGAGTAGCCTTGTCCCGCCTCGATGTCCGAAAGGATCACGCATCTCGCATTATATTGAGGAAGTATTTCTTCACAAATCTTGGTCTCGTATTCCGATTCGTCTTTGACAAAGAGCTCCACGGGTAGAGATGAACCTGTCCGTCGAAGCATGCGCAGTGAAGTGACAAAGAGCGGAAGGTAGGATTTCCCGGCACTCGAAACGATTCCGCTGGTTCCGGGGCTGTAGGCCCTATCTATATTTGTGGATCTTATTGCATCAACGAAGCTGTCATGCGCCCTCTGTAGAGGCTCTTGGATGTGGTCGGGATTGGTAATGAGATCTGGTCGAGATGCACCTTTGACCGCATTATACGGAATTGCCCCCGAGCTGTCACCTCTTTCTGGAGGAGGGCATTCCGGGGCATGGCCCTCCAATAAGGAGCTCAGTTGTTGCCAGAGGAGAGTTTGCCGCTCCCTGAGTGATGAACGCTCAATAGTTGCGGCGAATTCTATATCGGTCTTCCAGTATAGATTTAGGGAGTAAAAGATCAATAGGGCACTCAGCACCAAAATTCCAATCTTGTATCGAACACTGGGGTGCATGGTGCCGAAGGCTAAAAATTGTTGCTGGAAATAGGCCTCTCAGGTGGGGCCGGATGCACCGGCAGGATAGCAAACTGACCAGAACACGAGACAGATTCGACTAAGAAAAGCACACAGGAGGGTCTTTAGGGTCAAAACTGAACACAACCATTGTGAGCCACTGCCTACTTGGTAACGGCTCGTTGGGCGCGAACGATCGGTCAGTCAAAAGCACACAGTTTGCCTACGGTCCGTCGCCGCGTCAGCTCCGGTTCTTGACTCGGGTATGACACCAATCCTATCCAAAGGCAATGGTCATAGGCGAGTAATTAGAGTAGACCCATCCATGGGTCCTTTCCGCTTAGTGTCCCGCGGTGGAGAATGGAACCGCGATACCAAAAGTTAACATGTCCATCACCGCACCGTAGCCATTGAGGAGTGAGTAGTAACATACGGAGTATCTTATAGATTCTTTACAATGACCAACTATTCAGCTAGCTTATCGTTGTATATAGAGTACGGAGGACATCTTCGTATATAGACGGTTGTCGCGACAAGCGATCGGTGACGACGCTCATCGCGGAGTACTTGATTCTGGCCAACAGCTTACTTTCCGCAGCGCTTAAGTGTCTCCAACATGTCCTTATATGTTCAAATCAAAGCTAGATAGCTTAACTAACGATCGACAGTTTAGAAAGCGAGATATTTTCGATTGATCGACGGCAGGCAAGGTTCGGCACCTGACTCGGTAAACCCCATATTGCCAAGCATTTCCTGGAAAGGTTAGTCTCGGACAGAATTACCTAATCACGGCCGATTGGTTGACACTCCCATGCCCCAAAAAACGATCGACTACTCCGTACAGACATCTCTCGAAGCAGCATCTAGGCTTCTTGTACGAAAGGTTTATGGCTTCTCTGAGATGAGCTGCATCTTTCACACCCTGGATTCCTTTTTCAAGACTCGCTACATAATCTCTTATTCCACCTTTTAGAAATTTGTGTTCGATGCACTGTTTATCATATCTACGTTCCCACAAAGTATATATATCCGCTGCGCTTTTCGTAATACTAACGTAAGTTTTTAAGGACAACAAACCATACCACTAGAGTCAAGCAGTTCCAGTCTTGGCAATAGTTAGAGGAATACAAAGCACTAAAATCTCCAAGCTACAGGATCACAGAGATACACCATGATGGGAAAAATAGAACCTACATAGAGTACAGGGGGGTGCGGTAGCCGGCTTTGGGATCTTCTAAATTCTGCCGAGCACGAACAACATTATATCCATAGTTATAGTCAATGCTTGCGATACCCTAGATCAGCGTGGAAGCCTGCACACCTCCTTATATGAGGAGAGTTCCTTAGGACAGGGTACACCGCCGGCATTTAACCGAACATGGTCTTGTTAGGAAAGTCAGGGCGACAAATGATGTTCCTGATAAGATACTCGAACCAGACTATGGGGGAATGAATGGCGGTACGTTGAACCATGGTAGACTACGATGCTAAAATAACTCATGTATAGCTGTATTTCAAAAAAGCCTTGTATATATAATATTGTAATGATTGGGGGAACACTGAAGAATGAGATCTGAAACCATATGAAGACGGAAAGGATCGACATCGGAAACCAACTTGGCCAGCTTCCGCTTAGTAACAACAAATCGCTTTCCTAGTGCGAGCCGTAGAGCGGGAGCCATGATCCTTACTATTCTGGATGCCGGTTAGCATGACCTTGGTAGCGCCACTTCCCCACAGTAAAGTTGTACTGAGGGGGAACTATTTCGTGTATGCGCATATACGAAGAGAGTGATTGCTGTCGAGAGAAAGGGATATCGAACTGGAGTTGATCAGTATTGTAGGATATCAACCCCTTGAAAAGGGTCTAGAGATGTAGAGAATGCATCGAAGCAGCAATGACGTTAATATGTGAAGTTCTCGGAGGAGATATTGTCCTGAGACTGTGGAGCACTAGATCATACAGGCCCCTGCATGGCCACCGTTTTTGCATTTGCGATACTTGTGTTCTCCACATCATCGGAAGGTCCGTTGTCTCTCCGTGGATTGCTGTGCATGGACGTGCATTTTGCTCACCTATAAAGGCCCCCGTCGCGCCTCTGTAACGTGAGATTCCTCCACAAATCAAGTCGGGTACTGAGGAGCTTTGGTAACCTAGTTTAACATCCGCTTCTTTATAACCCTCACTGGACATACAGACAGACGCCCAACATGCTAGGGGTAATCTTGGACACAGTCCAAGGTAATCCCGTAGGGGCTGTCGGTGTTCTGCTCGTTGGATCATTCGTCATATTCTGGGTTGTACCTTTTCTATACAACTTCTTCTTCTCACCCTTGCGAAACGTACCTGGACCATTTTGGGCTCGCTTCACCATCCTCTGGGAAGTCCGTCAGTTGATGAAAGGCCGCTCGCACGAGGAATATATCAGATTACACAAGAAATACGGTCCGTAACGGCATGCTGTTACAAATAAATTGACAAGTCACAATGCTAAGAATAAACAACAGGGCCTGTAGTCCGCGTCAGCCCCAAGAGATACAGTGTCATCGACCCACAGGACGTGAAGAAGATATACGGCTATGGGGCAGATTTCCCAAAGTCGGAATTCTATGACTCGTTAGGCAGCCCAAGGAATATCTTCACAGTGCGGGACAATGAGGACCATAAAGACCGACGCAGGAAAGTTGCGTCCTTGTATACTATGTCGTCCATGGTAGCCTACGAAGATGCAGTCGATCGGATGACAACGCTCTGTATTAAAAAGATGAATGACCTTGCCGCTAGTCGAAAGTTGATCTCCATACCCAAGTTCATGCAGTTTTATGCGTTCGATGTGATTGGGGAGATTACGGTATGTTAGACAATGTTTATCCTATCTTCTGGGTGGAAGGCATACATGCTAATGGGTTGGATTTAGTTTGACCAAAACTTCGGAATGATGGAAAACATGGGCGACACTCAAGGCATTATTAAAGAGATCCATGCGATGAACAACACCATTGGTATTATGGGGTTATTGCCAGAGTTACAGAGCACCTGGCGAGCAGCACAGAAAGTCCTTTTTAGTGGAACCTCTACGGGTAAAGTAACAGAATACATCTGGAACCAGTACTGGAAGCATCGCAACACGAACAGCGGCGCCAAGCAAAAGTCCCAATATGACACCTTCCTGCGAAAGGTACTTGAATTGGAGGCTGCCCACAAAGTTGGACGCATTAATGTCTTGGACTCCTGCGGATCCAATATCGGCGCAGGTTCTGACACTACCGGTATCACATTGAGCGCGGCTTTGTGGTACATCTACCGTAACCCTGACAAGCTGGCCAAGCTGCGTCAAGAGATCGATACCATGACCGCTGAAGGCCGCATTTCGGATCCAGTTACGTATAAGCAAGCACAGGAGATGCCGTACCTAAACGCTGTCATCAAGGAGACGCTAAGGGTGCATCCTGGTGTTGGGACGATTTTGGCGAGAGTTGTACCAAAAGGAGGCATCACTCTCACTGGAGGATATTATGTACCCGAAGGGGTAAGACGTCCCTACACCCCACAGCAGAAATCTAGCTTCTAGCCCTGCTAACTCTGACCACACTGCTAGACACATATCGGCACGAATGCATGGCCGTTACACTACAGTGAAACAGTCTATGGTCCTGACGCCGATCAATACCGACCCGAACGCTGGTTGGACGATAAGCCACAGCCGGATTACCGAGACTCGATGATGTTTGCGGTAAGTTATTCTCCCAATGCTATTCGCTCTTAGGTCTCGCTTGGCAAGAAAAGTTCAAGCTGACATCAACGTGGGCACTCGTAGTTTGGTAGCGGCTCTCGAACCTGCATTGGCCGCAATGTTAGTCTTTTGGAAATCACCAAGGTCTTGCCCCAAATCGTCCGCAAATTTGACTTGAAGTTCGAGGAGAAGAAGGATCCATGGGATGCGTGGTGTGCGTGGTTTGTGTACCCTAAGTATAGGTGTTGGATTGAACCACGACAGCCTGTCGAAAATGAGGCTTAGGGCTTTGGTCGAACTGATTGGGTCACAAGGAAGACGTAGGGTTGTGGATAAATATTTTTTCATATAGCGATTGTTCTGACTTCTCAACTCGTTACTGTTATCCTTTGCCTATTCCTTTTGTTGGTATTATAACAGAATATGAGGACCTGTGAAACAGACATTTAAATCGTAGCGCCCTCTGCAGTACTTGTGATTTTCAAGAATAATAACTCTCTATATATACTCAATTAACAAGGTGAGTAAGCCCCAATCGGCTAGACTTATCCTAGAGAGGCAACAAGGATTACCTCGGGACTGCAATCATAACATGACACCCATGCTCAAGCGGTCGATGACCAAGGCCTGGAACTGTCCCAACAGACCGCTCTCCTATTCATCATGTTCTTCCACCTCAAAGTCTGTTTGCAAGCATATCTGGATGGTTTCGCAGATGACTGGGACATACTTGGACTATCGGACGAGATTGACCGGCCATTATATAAGGCCAATCTTGCTCTGTTACTTACGACGCGGCATAGACAAGCGAACATTCCTGACTTGGGTCAAGCGATAGATCTGGCATGACAAGCCTTACAGGAGGCCGGACCAAACGACCGCCCTTTGGGGAAGAACGTCTTGAGGAATGTCGGCATCAACCTTGCAAGACAATATAAACACACGAGCAACATCTCTGATCTAGACGAGGCTATAGATGTGGTGCTGTACACCTTATATGCCGGTCCAGATGAGAGTACAAACGAGGCGAAGCTCTTGCTAGATTTGTTACCTAGGCTCTGGGATCGATACCGGGTGACTGGCAGTATGGCTGACCTTGAAAGGGCGCGAGAATGTGCGCGGCAGTTCCGGCCAATCACACGGGATGCTAGTGAGGATTCTACGACAGGAGATCCCGTCATCGGATTCAACAGAGCATTTGAGGGATGATTCGACAGAGCTTGAGGATCAAAATACATCTAGACCGGTCGGTAGAAGACGATCCATTTAGTGATCTATTCTCACCAAGCACCTGGGCTCCACCTATATGTTATTTTGTGTGTCAGGAGTTTTGCCGGGACAAGCCAGACAGCTTTCCTGATAGGATACTAAAATATAGATGTAACTTCGGAAGCATGAAGTCTGACCAACCCTTTGTCAATCTAAGATGGCAGAATTGTAATATGAAACGCAAGGAGATGCTATGTAAGTAAGTAAAAATTTGCAGTAATGTATTATGAATAAAGAGAGTGATCAAAAGAAACCTAGAAATAAGAATCAAGATCAAGAGCCAACCGTTGAACTCCCCAATTATCTCGTAGTGGATATCTAACAAATGCCAATATAGTTTCATGACTACAAACCTCTCTCAATTCATCTCGGTGGTCACCTCCCATTCCAGGTAACGCCATATTCAAGTTTATGCTTGATTGCCCCGTTGCCTCATAGCCTGGATTCAATTAAAGATCTATAGCTCGGCCTGGTGCATCCTAACAGTAACCCGATCAGCCGGACAGTTTGTCAGAGTGACACCGTACCGAATCTCCCGATCAGGGTAGACATCTTCGATGGTGTCAAACCGCTGCAATAGCCGGACCAACACAAAGCTGGTATTGGTAAGGGCAAATTGCTGACCGATGCAGGTTCTCGGTCCGCCGCTGAACGGAATATGCTCCCAGATTGCCTTGCGGCCGTACCATCGGTCGGGATTGAATTCATCAGCATCTTCACCCCAGATATCCTTCCGGCGTTGCAGGACATAACTGCTATAAAGAACTGGTTGACCCTTTTGGAGATATACGGGCGAGTTACCATCCTCACCACCCCCTCTAGGTAGCGTAGTGTCTTTGTTGGCACACCTGCGATTGAAGGGTAGCGGTGGATGGAGACGAAGGGTCTCGTTGATAAAGTGTTGGAGGTACTGGCAGGACTTCAGCGTGGAGAAGTTGATATCGCGTGGCTCGCTGTAGGTACCGAAGTGTTCGATGATTTCTTTTCGGAGTCTCTGGAAGATGTCTGGGTGACGGGCAAGGAGAAGAAAATTCCAGCTGAGCAGTGACGCAGTTGTGTCACGTCCTGCTATGAGGACATTTAGACACTCATCTCGTAGCTCTTTGGGGTCCTGAGTTGTTGCGGTGAGAGCATCTACGAAGACATAGTGCGATTGGCCTTCTAGGTCTGTCGGCTTTTCCGCTTGTTGTGCCCTCTGTAAAGCGGCTTGGACGTATCCGTCCACGAGTTCGTGCACTACGCGAGTGCATTCTCGGAACTCCTTGTTGTTAACAATCCAGTAAAGCCTCTCAAATCGAAGCCTGGTAGCTAGGTACCATGCACAACGGTCAAAGCTGTTAAGAAAGCTATCGCACATCTCCCCTGTATCTTTTCCCAGGGCAGTCACCTGGCTATCGCAGCTTTTGCCGAAGAGAAATTCCGTGGCCGAGTCAAGAGTAAGGCGGAAGAGGAGGGTCTGGATGTCGACGTCAGACGTCCATCCGTTTGATTGAGTAGGCATAGCTTTCAAGGCATTCTGAACATGGCGTTCTTCCAACTCGAGGTTATTGATTTGCGTCCGCGTAAACTGAGGTCGTATTAGGGACCTTGAGTGGGACCAATCTGCACCATCGGAGACAAACTAAGTACAAACATAGCCCGGATCAGTAAACTGGCGAGATAGGAGCATGGTGCCATGGGGTACTCACAATTCCACGGCTTACCACAGGTGCCCCTGCGTTGCGGCGCATATCGCCCAAGAAAAAGTCATTGAATTGAGTGGCCAACATGGCTTGGATATTTTTGGGATCTACGGTGAAGAAGTTTTCTCGGCCCGCTTGGCGCACGCGAAAGGTGGAAACATATCTGTTTTTCTGTCTGGACATTAGATCGACACGTTTTTGTGATAGCTTGGGAAGAAGCTTGTCTCGATCGGCTTGTATTGTTTCGAGGAGTGTCGCGATGCCGAACGGATCCCGAGAGGGATATAACGGGGCCTCTTGGCAGTTTAAGCTGCGAGCCCTTTGTGCATGGCGCCATGCCGAATAGAAGGAGAATAGCAGGCGGGCTGCGATGATGGCGGCCACGAGAGCGGGAGTGAACCACGTTTCCATTAGGGCTGGACGAGCATCGGACATGATTTCCGATGTATGCAAGGTATAGTTTCAGAGATTGATCTGCAAGACCCGAATCAAAAGTCCGACACTGAATTTGATAACTTATATATAGTGTATAGACATTTCACGTCGTGCTATAATTAGAACATATCATGGAAAGTCCTCTGACGTCTAACATGATCCGATGATGCCCATAGACGAACGGAATGCCTAAAAACTCTACCTCAGCCATTCATGGAAAGTTCAGAAGATAAGGGTGTTAGACGAATTAGATCCCCGACGTAGGATCAGTAGAAGGGTAAGAACGGTTGTTTAGGCTATTTCCACTATGACAGGATAGGCGCTAAACCTGTGAGGTGCTTCCAAGGCCCACAGCCCCTCGCGCTGCAGAAAATTATCTACCACACCTCGTACGCTGGCAACAATCGCAATGCATAGGAGGGTGTCTTCATTGGTCTATAGTCATGGCGGTCTACTTGAGCGCTCCATCACACCTATTTCGGCGGTGTTCCGCCCCTGTTGGATCATGCTTGGCGTTTGGGCAGTGCATAGGAAACTCACGTCTGGCGGGGTTCCTAAGGGGCCAAGTTTTACCCGCCCTTTATAGGTGGGTTTGCAAAAGGGAAAGCGATGCTTACAGATCTCGGCTCTAGTCTACCTTAAGTCTGATTCGTTGGGTTGGATACTACTAGGATTGATGCCAGGTTATCTGCCCAAGGACCGCAGCCAATGAGAGAGACTGCGACAACCAGTGTGCATTCATAAATTGTAAATGAACAACAGATTCTATCTTGCCTCACCGCTGCTGTTCTGAGCATAGGTTTCTTCTCGTGAAATCTGTTGTTCCTCTGATAAAAGTATGTGTGAGTTGAGAGATAGGGCTTAGAGAGAAAATAGCCCCACAAGGCAGACCGACTGGATTAGCAAACTATGCGGAGCCACAGAGTATCCGGCCTGATCTACAGGTGGAACGTGCGCGTGGGGTCGAGATATCCGTGGAATGTGGTACGGAATGTCGTTCGTTTCTGATGAATCACGCCTTTCAACAATATGACCTGACTATGCGCCCCCAAAAAAGGGTATCAAGTGATTATGTTGTGTTCCGGTTAAATCACTGCGTGGTGGGCATGAGCGAATAAGCTTAAGTGTGGCATTGCCAGGTCCGTAGAAACGTACGATCATCTCCGCGAGAGTCCCTCTTATTGCTGATGCGAGACTATACGGGTGGAGTGGAGCTTCAGGTCATGCAGGACGCCTAACTATTATCTCTCGCTTACAGAATCCTGCTAGTCTGTTTATAACTTTATGGTAAATATCTATATCTCTGTTAAAATATACCTTACAGTGCTTTCCCATCCCCTTTTCTGTTTCTCATCTTCACATTCATGCGAAAGTCATCATGGCGGATACATCATCCAGCAGCACCTCTCAGCAGTCATCCGCGAAGGAGGCGGCCCTCCAGAAGATAGCTTCAGAGACTCCGCGGTCTCGGGATGGGATTGTTGGTTGGAAATGGAAAGGCAGTCTCGCGGCTGTTATGCTAGCAACGGTTATCAATGGTTAGTTGGACATGATTCGAACCACATCCAAGCTACTAAGCATGTATTCTAGGATATGATGTCAGCAACGTAGCCAACATCCAGCCACAACTATACGAGGCCTTCGGTGACATTGCACTTCTGCCATGGATCGGCCTGTCTTTCAGCTTGGCCGTCTTTGCCTTTTTATCCTTCTCCCGGAAGATTATATACTGTTTCGACATGCAATGGATCTATATTGTCAGTCTCGTTGTCTTCATGGCCGGTGCTGCCGTGGCAGGAGCAGCCCATAATCTAGCCACGGTCATTGTCGGGCGGACAATTATGGGTGTCGGCTGTTCTGTTATTTATCAAAGGTGCGATATACTCCAGCTCTACTACCAAGTCATAAATGACCTGACCGCGATGTAGCAATTTGACATTCGTCGCCGTGTTCGCCACTCCAGCCGAGACACCCCGTCTCTTCGGACTCTTGGGTGCATTATGGGCTGTAGGGCTCGTTATCGGCGGCCCGATCGGGTCAGCTCTCGCTTCCAACCCTAATACGACCTGGCGATGGGCCTTTTACATGAACCTGCCATGGGCTGGTCTCGTCCTTGTTATGGCCTTCATCTGCATGCCTAGCAAATACCTAGGACCAAACATTCCAGTATGGTCTCGCATCTCAAGAATCGATCCTATCGGCATTACGATGAACATCGCCGTGCCGGCTCTGTTCTCCATCGCACTGGAGTTCTCCGGTCCCGTCTGGGACTGGGGCTCCGGTGCATCTATCGCGGTCTGGGTAGTGTTCGGCGTGCTACTTATCTGCTGGATCGCCCAACAATATTGGTGCATCGGAACAACCCCCGACCAACGTGCTATTCCCCTCCACCTATTCCGTCGCCTCGATCTAGTGCCACTGTGGGTCGCATCCGGATGCGCAGGGGCATCATACGCCGGGACATTGTACTACACCCCGCTCTTCTTCGCCTTCGCTCGCGGTCACAGCGCGCTACAACAAAGCGTCCATCTTCTCCCATTCGTCATAGTCTTCATCGCAGTTGTCCTGCTCGTCGGTGCCCTCCTCCCCCTGTTCGGCCGCTATAACATCATCTACATCATCGCCGGCCTAGCCACCGTCGCCGGAGCAGGCGCCATGGCCGCAACACTCAGTCCCGATGTCCCCGAATCCCAGGTAATGGGCCTAGAAGCTCTCATCGGAGTCGGACTAGGCTGTTCATACCAACACGGCGTTGGCATCTCAAACGTGATCAACAAAGACCCACGCGATAAGGTGGACAGTGTCGTCATGTTCAATCTGGCGCAACTGGGCGGCATTTCCGTTATGCTCTCGATAGCGGGCTCGATATTCCAGAATGTGGGATTCCATCTGTTGAAGGAGGCGATTGGGGGTAATGGGTATTCTGAAGATGATCTGCGACAGGCGCTGGCCGGCGTGTCGTCTACTGTGTGGGAATCTGATGATTCGGATATGCTTGCTCGTGGCGTTCAGGCTGCTTCGGACGTTCTTGCCAGGGAGTACTATTTGATTGTTGCTGCTGGTGCTCTTTGTTTGGTATGTGGGTTAGTGATGAGGTGGGAGAAGTTGGATTATGGGAGGGGGAAGACCAAGGAAACCGGGACCGAGGCTTGAGTGTTGGGCAAGTATGGCTATATTGGTTAGAAGTTTACGTTGGGTTTTCCCTAGGTATTAATAGTACATAAGAGTCTATAAGCTCTGTGGCAAAAACTGGCATACTGATTACCCTGCACGAGGGTATAATCATTAATGTGAGACGAATTGGATTCCCCCTTCGGGCTAGTATTTGGCGAATATCAAGGTGATGGAGTATTATCTGGGATATTTGTGTACTAATATTATTTTCTTATCTTGCCATGTTTTCTACGTTTAGACCACACTGACACAGAGGAAACATAACTGCAACCCTTTACCCTGCAAGTAACCTCATTTATTCCACAACTCTAGCCCAGAGCCTTTCATTCGCTTCTGTTATAAGTTAGCAACTGAAAACACGAAGAGCCTACTCTGGACTCACCAGAACCCGCGATTGGAACAACAACAAAACCATCCTTCTCAATAAAAGTCCCACCTAGACGACCTTATTAGTTCCTCACGATAATCATCACGCTTACAGCCTTAAGGAATGGTACCCACCCTGGCTTGTAATAACCCAAGTATCATCAATGTGTATTTTTAGACGAATGGGGGCAGCATCCTCTACCTTCCGAAACCAATATACCGCCTTAGGGCGAAGACCTCTATCTTCAGCCATGGCGCAGCTCAGAATCCAATCTCCAGATCTCAGAACTCCATCGGTTAATGTGAAGATGGCGGCATCATCGCGATTTCCAGTCTTAGCTTGGACGCGGGATGCTGCCAAGTTGGAATCGTAGACTTTGGCTATATAAAAGTCACCGATCGAGATAGGAAAGGGCTCGCGAAGGGAGTCGCCCATGATGATTGTTTGTGTTGTTGGGAGTGCTTATGTTGAAGAAAGATCGATGATTGAAGAGAAAGAGGGCGGTGTGTGAGGGTAACGTCGGTTAGTTGCCAGTCTTGTTTTCGGCCTATTTCATTTTCAGCTGCACGCTAGATGTGGATATATATAAAGAAAAAGTAAATTGCCTACTACAATACACTGCAAGGCTGTTAAGATATACTCAAGTCCTGATATTACCAAAGAAATCAATCCTGTTTATCAGCACACTTTCGGGATTTCGTAGTAGCACTATTAACTGTGTAGTACGTACCAGATGGTAGGTCAGTAATAGCATTGTGAGTGCCTCCTACAGATAGTAGCATCTCTTTACGTGTCCAAATCCCGGAAAATCTAGCTTACATAAACTCGTCAATCACTTATTAGGACCTTATATAGCTCAATTTACGATTTAACTGTGCCTACTTTGAACCTGCTTCGGCTTCAGTGGGTTTAGAATAGAATTGGTGATAGAATTTGATTTAAAATCTTTAGCGTATGAAGGGATTGAAAGCACTAAACTAATATTACCGGAGGAGACATACCTACATTCAGGACGATATTGGAAGGCTTGACATCACCGCGATCTTGGTCGAAACTTGGCGAGGAATGACAAAATGTCGCTCGGACATGCGAGATTGTCTCCGCTTGAGAATCAGTGCTTGAAGATGGTAAACTACGCAGTTTGCGCTTGAAAATGCGATAAAGTATCACTGTCCAATTTTATGAGATATGAAGTGCCTTTTCATGGAACTGTCTGAGGGTAATTGACGGGCTTGGTTACATATATATATTAAAATTCTATTCCGGCAAACAAGTGGCGCTTCCGTAGTTAAAATTCCAGAGATCCATATATACGCCTTGGCCGTGGTTGATTTCAAGGGATTACTATCTGTGACCAAATACACTGTTATGTCCAGTATTCTTTTTGTAAGCGCTCTTTCGGCGTACTACGATCTATCGGCGGTAGGCCTGCGGAGCGCGGTAGGCCAACGGGCTTCAGGGATGCAGTACTAGGGA